>JAENPR010001313.1:0-174008 GCA_018135685.1 Themeda triandra | reverse complement strand
GTCGGCCCCTAATTTTTTAGGGTCCACTGTGCATCATATATCACTCCCGAGATCAGTAGGTGATACGCACAATTGAGACAGGATTGATATCAAAAACCATACTTTTATTAATCTAGGGGAAACATATTACAAGTTCATATGCTTTTACATAGCTTGGGCCATTGGCCTTACAATATACATCAGAGTTTCTACTACAGCGGTCCTATGATATCGTGGTTCCATTCCTACAGGCAACTTGGAGTGCGGACGCAACCCTAGCCTTATGCGTAACTCTACATCCTTGTCGTGGTAGTCTTCGAGTAGCTCCTTCGTGTGGTCGTACGGCTCCATCTTCATGGTCGTACATCTCCGTCTTCATGTAGGATCCAGTTGTCCTATCCTTTCGTATTCCTCGGTAGCTCCATCCTCATGTGCTCTTTTGTAGCTTCACTCCTAAGAACATAAAAATAGAGGGGGTTGAGTACATAAAGTACTCAGCAAGCCCTAACTTTGGGTGAAAGGAGGTGGATGGGACGGCTATATGTGAGGTGGTTAGTGGTATAGGCGGAGGTAAGGTATTATAGTAAAGTAATTATAAAGATGGGTTGGGCCCGGCAGGGTATTACCATCCTCACCAGTTCCGAATTAGTTATAGGTTACCAAAATCATAAACACGTCTTACCATATCATAATAGTGGTGGAAGTCTAATCATTTGGGACCATCCCAGCAGTTGTCCATTCCAAGGGCGTGGCTATTCGAATAGATTCAATAATACTCTGCAGAGGTGTACAAATTTCACATGATAGGCGTAGTCGACACCATCGTCATGGCTTAGACAGGCCCTAACGAGACCTCGTACCGAGAGGCGCTACCTTAGATTTCCATAATTCCACCATGGACTACTGGGGATCGGAACCCACAACATCAGGATGATCACACGACATCCTAAAATATCAAGTGGTTGGATGATCACATAGCATCCAAATTAAGTAAAGGGTGCTCGCACGGCACAACAATAAGTTTTACATGGAAGATCACATAGCAACCATGCCGATCAGACCACGGTAGATCACACAGCAGCCGTGTCCTCTCCTGTTAGTCCGTTGCCACTCCGGCCTCCTAGCGGAAATTATACTTCTATCTAACGGGGTGTGAGATCAAGTCTACCCATATAGACATGTGGCTGTACGAAATTCTGGCTAGGCGAGATGGCCAATGAACCGGTCCTTATGTGACCGAGGCGAGTATCTCCCAACAGGGAACCTGCCAGGCGAACTTTGCCAGGTAATCCATACCACATGAATTACCCTCACTGCCCCATGTCAGGGTTAGTCCATTTTTACCAACTTAAGTTTCATAGTTATTATCCTCAAGTTCATAATACTCATATCACAACAAGGTAACCAATCACATATATCATAAACAATTCTCATAATTTATCATAACATAATATTAATTCATGAATGAGGATTTAAATAATATTTTATGATTATTAGTTGGTAGGGTTGGGTAAAGTGGGTTTTATGGTGGAGGCTAGCAGAATATAGAGGTGGTAGAAGGGAAGTAAATAAAGCGATGAAAATGTAGGGGATAGGTGGGGATTAGACTTGCCCTATTCGAAGACGAGCACATCCGAGGTTCTCATTCGATGTTTGGTTCCTTCATCCTTGTGTAGCGGTGGTTCTCGGGTCCTTCGAGTTCTCCACGTCTTTTATCCTATGCTTGTCTAGCGGCGGCACCCGGAAGGAAACAACGAGCAAGGCATACAACACAAGCATAATCAAACAAGATAGAGGGGATGGATTGTTAGATAAGCCTATTATTACTAGGTGAACCCGGAAAAGGAGGAAGCCCGACTAAGTCATCATAAATTCCTTAATCGGCTTTTGCAGGTCCACAGGTTAGCGACATACACTCATGCGTATGTATGTGCCTTGGGTTACTTAATTTAGAGGGAGGTGGAAGGTTAAGTCAGCCATACATAGGCATATACCCAAGTGTATATATATTTTATATATACACGGGATATCCTTGTACGTGAAGATATATGTATACCTATTTATTTTATTTTGAAAAGCAAGGCAATCAAAACTAGAAATTTAAGTGGCACCAAATAATGGAACAAAGGGTGTGTATAAATAGAGCTTGATTTTAGAGGAATTTAGGAAGTGGAACGGAGTACTCGGAGCTAGGATAAAGAAGATATGAACTTGCAAGGATTTGATGTGAGTTGTTATATGGAAAAATGAACTTGGGAATTTATTCTGGAAATTGAAATAATGGGAATGAGGTGGAACTGCGTAGAGGTAGGCTCCTAGAGTGTACCTAGTTTATTTAGGAATTTTCCAGGGAATTTTCATAATGAGAGAGGACTTGCTCAGGGCTCCAGCACACATCTCCGAGTGCGTAGCATCTCTTACCAATATTGTTGCTAACGTGCACTACCCTGTCAAAACATGTTTGGCATGGCATTGTTCACGTATGCCACGTACACGGCAATGTGAGCTTGGCGAGCTCACTTTGGCTCATGCGACATGGCCAGCCCGAGACCGCAGACGACATTCGTTCGACTCGTCTCGGTGCGCGGCAGGAGATAGTTCCCGCGGCTGTCCTCCGCTTCCGGTATGACCGGTGGAGCGAGCATGGCGTTTGACGGCGGTGAATCGGTGGCGAGATCCGGGAGGTGGCGTCGCTGTCTCGGAGTGCGGCAACCCTGCCTCAAGAACGATGCTTTGGAATAGTGGCGGGTGCTCGACGACATTCTCCACGGGCGACGATGACCACGGAGTCGACGGTGCTCATCAGCCATAGGGTCGCACTGCACGTGGCGGCGGCGCAGCGCCAACGACGCCGGCCTTGCATGGCCGGGCGGCGGCGGTGCCGTGGCTCCAGCTTGGTCCGTGGTGCGGGCGGCGGACTCGGCAACAACGCACCGGCCCTTGGTGACTCTTACGCGACGAACGAAGGCACGTCTTCCACACGGTGTTCATCCGTTTTGGTGGGCGGCTTCGGTCGCCGAGCTCCGTGATGATTCCTCATTGGGGCCATGGACAGCTATTTATAGCCGGAGTAGTTCGGTGCGCACGAAAATATCTTCGGCGATGGCCGGTTTTTATAGCCTTGGCGAAAGTGCACACAATGGCGGTGGCGGAGAAGGCGGTGCCCGGAGCATGCAGGCGGAGATGCGCAGAGTTCGTTCTCCCGTTTCCGTGTTCGAGCTAGTCCCCCCGTGTCCAAATCATGGTGGCCTCGCCATCCTTTTTATAGTTGAGGTAAGGCGGTAGAGCACGGTGGGGTGATAGCCGAGAAAATATCTCGGCAATGGCGTGGACCTCGCACTAAGGCGCACTCCAGCAAGATATTTTATGCAATGCAGACATGGCTCGTCCGGCAGGCGTCAATGGGCACAGTAGGCCTTGTGACTCGGTGACGGGACGGAATCGCGTGTGGCAGCCGATGACAGCCAGGAGTGAGCAGCGACGAGCTAGCATGTATATATGTGTATATGCATGATTCCCGATAGGCAAAGTGACGATGCATATACGACTGGTGCACACATGTATACGATGTATGCATGCATGATGGATAGATATATGGTATATATGTTTATGGCATGCATATACGGGTGTGGGGTGGTATATATATGTATATATATATTTATACATGTATATACATATATATATGTGTGTGTGGGTTATATATATATATATATATATGTGTGTGTGGTGTGTATATATACACACATATATAAGTTTGTGTGGGTTATGTTTATATACGGGTATGTGTGTGGTATTCCAGCGGCAGCAGCTGGGCAGCGGCGGGCGACTTCGCGAGCGCGGCGGCTACGATGGCGTCTCCTCGACACGGCGACCAGGTGGCTGGGCGGCGGTCCGGCGGGCTTCGGTTGGCCGGCTTGGCACGACGGAGGCAGGAGCGCGGTGCTCGACTTGCAGGCCTCGGCGTCGGTCGCTCCGGCTCCGAGCTCGGCCTTCGCGGGCGTCGACGCACGGCAGAGGCAGAGGCATTTGCTTCTACGTAGGCCTCGGCACCGGCGGTTCAAACCAGCTTTGGATGCTCCGTCCCTGGCGAGGCATGCGAGCTCGGCGGCCTTTATAGGCGCGAGTAAGGCGGTGGCCGAAGAAATATCTCCGGTGGCTAGCTCACTCTTTTGCGTCAGCCAGCTCACTTCCTTGTGTCGGACAGCGGAGCGTTGCAAAGATCAGCTAGGAACAGCAGGCAAAGGATTTTTGCTTGCTTCCCTGGCAGGGCTGCCGCTATTGGACGGGACAGGACATGGCGCCGTGCTTGAGCAGGCAAGACATGAAGAAAGACAACACGGAGGGAGGCAGTGCAGCAGCAGCAGCTGCTCGTTCGCTGGGTCACCCGTGCTTGCTGCCTTGCTTTGTCGCGGGGTCGTCACCCGTGCTTGCTGCCATGCTTGCGGCACGTTAGTGGTATACATGTATGCATATATGTATATATATACACATATATTCATATATACATATATACTCATATGTACGCATATACACATATATACATATATACATATACATATATATATACATATATACATATATACGCACATATACCCACATATGTACGCATATATACATATATACACGCTAGTGGGCTTGCCGGGGCTCGCGGTGATTAGAGGCGGCCTCGGTGAAAAATATACATGTACGCATATATACATATATACACATATGTATATGCCTTTATATCTATGTACTTTTTATCTCCCGTAAGATAAGGGGGATTTTATATTCCCAAGTTTCCTATAAATAAAAAGCGCTCTTGAAAGTGGATTCGAATAGGATTTGAGAGGAATTTGAATACGTGGTGGACTTGGTAATTTAGGAAATGGAGGATAGCAAAGAAAATGTTATTTGATGCCAAAATAAATTCTAGAGCACAAGCAATCATCAAGGCGACGAACATACGACCTATATCTCTATATGGTGAATTTTAATGCGGGGCTTTTAGAAAACCTTTTATTTATAAAAGGTTTTGCAAGAAATAAACTCGTCAGTTTTAATTTGTTGTAAATTTTAAAAAGTTCAAATTTTTAGTGAATTTTATAATGATACAAAACACGGGTGTTAGAGATCTACCCCACTTAGAAGAATCTGAGTCCCCGAGATTCCGAGACCTAAAGAGGGAAAAAACCTAGGAGGGAGGGGGAAAATCTAGAGAGAGAAGGATCAAGAGAGAGAGGGTTTCTTCTGCCTTACTGCCCTGTCCTCTGGAGAGTTCATCCTCCTGCAGTTGTTCCCCTTTTCTTAAAACCATCTTCTAAATAATTAGTCTTCGGAGACCGGAAAATCATTTTCCTTGGGGCTACCCCACTTAGAAGATTTGATCTTCTAGCATCCCTTCAACAACATCTTGGTCTTGGCGTCTTCATGTATATCGCCCTTTATTCGATGGAGATCTTGATGTGTCGTTCATCGCCCTTCTTGTATATCACTTGTTTTTGTTATTTTCTTGAGCCGTCATACTTCTTGGTCTTGTGGTGCCATTAGTCCCATTTCTGCTTCTTTTGGACAACATTCACGGTGCCCTTTGGGATTCCATTTCTCATCTTAGAAGTTACATCTTTGCTGCCTTTTAGTGGATTACGACCTATCTAGCAGTGTTTTCTTTCTTCTATATCCTTCCAATCTTCCCCACTTAGAAGGTTTATCCTTAAATCTTCTATTTATATTATTTCTTAGGCTGTGATTATTCTTACGTAGGGTATTCACTGATCTTTGTGAGTGCCCTTATTTATCTTCTTGGTTTATGTTGCACCTCTTTCTTGCTAATGCATGCCATGGGATCGCGAGCCAAACACACAAATTTTTGATTGCCACGGGAGGGTTACAACAATGGAAAAAGAGGGAGGTGCCAATCACGGGTACATCTCCACAGGGAGTACTAGTCTACGTCGGACGGTGCGGCTTCATTCCGGCGGGCTCCGGGGTCCTCGATGAAGATGTTGGTGGTGGGATTTGCTTCTTCTCTTGGCGGAGGTTGGCCGAGCGGGATAATGGGTTCGACGTCGGTCTCTCGGACGAGGGTGGTGCGGTGGCGGCACGGGGTCGATCCGTCTCCTCTCGGAGGGTGGATGGAGTTCTCCTTCGAGGATCACGGGTTCGTTCCCGTGCATGGCGAACCTCCCCGCGCCTAGGTCCGTGATGAGGAAGGCGCGCTTCAACTCTTCTAAGCATCTTTGGTCGATGATGGTCTTCAGGTACTCGCGATGGTGGTCTCGCGACTTTACGCGGAGGAAGCTCGGGCTTGAGCTTGGGCGCACCGAACATGGAGTGTTCGGGAGTAGAGCTCGGCTTCTTCGGCTCGGCGGATCCGGGTCCTCAATGCGTGGCGGTCGTCTTGCTCGTCGAGGGCAAGCGAGTAGTCGGTCGTGCTTCATCGTGGGGTCGGCTTCTTGACCTTGCGGGGCCTCCGAGAGCAATCGGAACGGATCGTTCTTCTCTTCGGGCGGGAAGAACTTCATGGGGCGTGAGGTTGATGGGTCCTTCATAGAGCTTGCGAGGCGACGTAGAGCTTTGCGGGCGACGACTTGGTAGGTGTCGGTGAAGCGAAAACCGATGGCGCGGTCGTACTCCATTCTCCGATGTTGGGGTAGTCTTCGCTCGGGTCGATGTAGACGGTGACTTCCGGCGCTCGAGAGCCATGTTCGTCATACTCACGGCCTTCATACTCGGGGCGGCCTCGGATGCCTAGTCTTTGCATAGTGGTGTAGAGGAGTTGGGGAAAGCCCGGGGTGTGGATGCGGTTGGCTAACCCGAGACATTTTGTTCATCTCCATGGGTGTGGATGGGGTCAAGGAGTGTAAGGGATGCGGTTGCAGGAGGAAGGGATGGAAAGCTAGCAACGGGATGGTTGGAATGGGATGGTGATGAAGAGTGGAGAGGTTCCTCTTTTATTGAGGGTCGAGGGTGAGGCTTCCTTGGGACGCTTTGACCGGTCTTGAGATGTGTGGTGGAAGGAAACGAGGGAGGTGGGTTCCACTGCACAGTGATATAACTGTGGTGGGTGGTGTAGTTTTGACGACTGTGCACGGTCTTTGGTGGCTTGTGGCACACTGTGGCTTCCAGATAACGAGGCGGCTAGGGCTTGTTGTACTGACTTCACCATTTCTTTATAATTTGCATGCAAATTTCTTAAAATAATCTGCAAGCAATTTATTCTGGGAATTTCATTTCATCCTTCTCATTTCACCATTTATCTCATGGCCTCTCATAAGGCATCGGGCGAGTTACAAGAAAGAGTAGGATTAGGGATGCTATCGGCATGATAATCTCGACGGTGAATCTTGAAATCGACTAACTCATCTCCAAATAAGGTCATCTTGAGGGGCTTCACTTCTTGGTTACGATGGGGTACTTTTCTTCTTCTTCTTCTTGATATTTTCTTCAATAATCTCCGGCTAGTGGCAACTTTCTTCTCGGCTTCTTCTATTGTATCAAGACTTGAGTGGGCATTTAGGCGGGTGATTAGTGTTGAGTGTTGATGCGAACGGGGTAGCTCGGGGTGTCTTTCATAGGCGATCAACGGCGAGGTCGGGCGTCGGGGTGTGTGCGTGTGATTATCGGTGGCATAGATTGTCAGGGTCGTCTTCATCGTGCGGGAGCTGGTAGCAGCAGGGTTGGACGGCGGGGGTCGCTGTTCGATGGTCGTGGTGACGGTGGTCTTGGGTGGCGGGACGGGACAGCGTGCGTGACGGCGACGGTCGTGCGATGACGATGAGGGGACAGCACGAGAGAAGAAGAGAGGGAAAAGGGGGAGAGAGTGACAGCCACGCGGCATGCGAGGTGTTGGCGGATGCTTTGTCGCGTAGCGCTTGTCAGTCGGGAGTTTCTCTCTTTTTTTTTTTTTTTTTTTTTTTTTTTTTTTTTTACGATCTCCCGATTGTCTCGGTATTATTATTTTTTTTTGCTCCAAGAAGGGGTGAGAGAGAAAAGTACGAGGAGAAAAGAAGTTCTAAAGCATGGGGTGAGAGGAGGGCCTAAAAGGGGGTGATTGTAACTAAAACAAGCAAGAAAACAGGCAAGCAATGCTTAGTCTATTTCGCATATCTATTGTCCAAGTCACTCCAAGTTTTTAGAACTAATTCCTATATCATCTTATCTACTCGTATATTTTGAAGGGGATGAGAGAAGAGAGAGAAAAGCTACTTTTGAAATAGAGAGTAAGGTAAGAGCGAATATTTAAAAATAGATTTTTAGAAAAGCATTCTTATCTAACGTCCATGCTAAGGGTTCGTCCTACGGAGTCCAAATGCGGCTCGATACCACTGCCGTTACCTAATTTTTTAGGGGTCCACTTGTGCATCATATATCACTCCCGAGATCGATAGGTGATACGCACAATTGAGACAGATTGATATCAAAAACCATACTTTTATTAATCTAGGGAAACATATTACAAGTTCATATGCTTTTACATAGCTTGGGCCATTGGCCTTACAATATACATCGGAGTTTCTACTACAGCGGTCCTATGATATCGTGGTTCCATTCCTACGTGCAACTTGGAGTGCGGATGCAACCCTAGCCTTATGCGTAACTCTACATCCTTGTCGTGGTAGTCTTCGAGTAGCTCCTTCGTGTGGTCGACGGCTCCATCTTCATGGTCGTACATCTCCGTCTTCATGTAGGATCCAGTTGTCCTATCCTTTTCGTATTCCTCATTCGGTAGCTCCATCCTCATGTGCTCTTTTGTAGCTTCACTCCTAAGAACATAAAATAGAGGGGTTGAGTACATAAAGTACTCGAAGCCCTAGCTTTGGGTGAAAGGAGGTGGATGGGACGGCTATATGTAGAGGTGGTTAGTGGTATAGGCGGAGGTAAGGTATTATAGTAAAGTAATTATAAAGATGGGTTGGGCCCGGCGGGTATTACCATCCTCACCAGGTTCCCGAATTAGTTATAGGTTACCAAAATCATAAACACGTCTTACCATATCATAATAGTGGTGGAAGTCTAATCATTTGGGACCTCATCCCAGCGCTTGTCCATTCCAAGGGCGTGGCTATTCGAATAGATTCAATAATACTGGGCAGAGTGTACAAATTTCCCCACATGATAGGCGTAGTCGACACCATCGTCATGGCTTAGACGGGCCTAACGAGACCTCGTACCCGAGAGGGCGCTACCTTAGATTTCCATATAATTCCACCATGGACTACTCGGGGATCGGAACCCCACAACATCAGATGATCACACGACATCCTAAAATATCAAGTGGTTGGATGATCACATAGCATCCAAATTAAGTAAAAAGGTGCTCGCACACGGCACAACAATAAGTTTTACATGGAAGATCACATAGCAACCATGCCGAATTACCACGGTAGATCACACAGCGGCCGTGTCCTCTCCTCGTTAGTCCGTTGCCACTCCGGCCTCCTAGCGGAAATTATACTTCTATCTAACGGGGTGTGAGATCAAGTCTACCCATATAGACATGTGGTCAGACAAATTCGGCTTAGAAGTAGATGGCCAATGAACCGGTCCTTATGTGACCGAGGCGAGTATCTCCCAACGGGAACCCTCACCGGGCGAACTTTGCCAAGGTAATCCATACCACATGAATTACCTCACTCGCCCCATGTCGAAAGTTAGTCCATTTTTACCAACTTAAGTTTCATAGTTATTATCCTCAAGTTCATAATACTCATATCACAACAAGGTAACCAATCACATATATCATAAACAATTCTCATAATTTATCATAACATAATATTAATTCATGAATGAGGATTTAAATAATATTTTATGATTATTAGTTGGTAGGGTTGGGTAAAGTGGGTTTTATGGTGGAGGCTAGCAGAATATAGAGGTGGTAGAAGGGAAGTAAATAAAGCGATGAAAATGTAGGGGGATAGGTGGGGATTAGGACTTGCCTCTATTCAAGACGAGCACATCCGAGGTTCCGATTCTGATGTTTCACGGTTCCTTCATCCTTGTGTAAAAGTGGTTCTGTGGTCCTTGAGTTCTCACGTCTTTTTATCCTATGCTTGTCTAGCGCGGCACCCCGAAGGAAACAACGAGCAAGGCATACAACACAAGCATAATCAAACAAGATAGAGGGGATGGATTGTTAGATAAGCCTATTATTACTAGGTGAACTGAAAGGAGGAAGCCCGACTAAGTCATCATAGTCGCCTAATCGGCTTTGCAGGTCCACAAGGTTAGCGACACATACACTCATGCATATGTATGTGCCTTGGGTTACTTAATTTAGAGGGAGGTGGAAGGTTAAGTCAGCCATACATAGGCATATACCCAAGTGTATATATATTTATATATACACGGGGGATATCCTTGTACGTGAAGATATATGTATACCTATTTATTTTATTTTATAAAGAAAAGCAAGGCAATCAAAACTAGAATTTAAGTGGCACCAAATAATGGAACAAAGGGTGTGTATAAATAGAGCTTGATTTTAGAGGAATTTAGGAAGTGGAACGGAGTACTCAGCTAGGATAAAGAAGATATGAACTTGCAAGGATTTGATGTGAGTTGTTATATGGAAAAATGAACTTGGGAATTTATTCTGGAAATTGAAATAATGGGAATGAGGTGGAACTGCGTAGGTAGGCTCTAGAGTGTACCTAGTTTATTTAGGAATTTTTCTGGGAATTTTCTATAATGAGAGAGACTTGCTCGGGCTCCAAGACACATCTCCCGAGTGCGCGTAGCATCTCTACTCAATATTGTTGCTAACGTGCACTACCCCGTCAAACATGTTTGGCATGGCATTGTTCACGTATGCCACACGTACACGGCAATGTGAGCTTGGCGAGCTCACTTTAGCTCATGCGACATGGCCGCCCGAGACCGCTAGGACGACATTCGTTCGACTCGCTCTCGGTGGTCTTGTGCGCGGGAGAGATAGTTCCTCCGGCTCAGCCAGTCCTCCGCTCCGGTATGACCCGATTAAGGAGCGAGCATGGCGTTTGACCCGGCGGTGAATCGTGGCGAGATCTCGAGGTGGCGTCGCTGCCCGAGTGCGGTAAAGCTGCTCCAGCAAGCCGATGCTTTGGAATAGTGCCGGGGTGCTCGACGACATTCTCACAGCCGCGACGCATGACCACGGAGTCGACGGTGCTCATCAGCCATAGGGTCGTACACACGTGGCGGCGAGGCGAGAGCGCGAACGACGTCACTTCTTCAGTAGGCCGGGCGGCGGCAAAGTGCCGACCATGGCTCCGGCTTGGTCCGTGGTGCGGCGGACTCGGCAACAACGGCACCGGCCCTTGGTGACTCTTACGCGACGAACGAAGGCACGTCTTCCACACGGTGTTCATCCGTTTGGTGGCGGCTTGATGTTCGAGCTCCGTGATGATTCCTCATTGGGGCCATGGACAGCTATTTATAGCGGAGTAGTTCGGTGCGCACGAAAATATCTTCGGCGATGGCCGGCTTTTATAGCCTTGGCGAGTGCACACAATAAGGCGGTGGCGAGCATAGGGCGGTGCCCGGAGCATGCAGCTGGAGATACGGCAGTTCGTTCTCCCGTTTCCTGTGTTCGAGCTAGTCCCCCCGGTGTCCAGTCATGGTGGCCTCGCCATCCTTTTTATAGTTGAGGTAAGGCGGTAGAGCACAAGGGGTGATAGCCGAAATATCTCGGCAATGGCAGACTCGCACGGCAAGGCGCACTCCAGCAAGATATTTTGCGGCAATGCGTACAGGCTCGTCCGGGCAGGTCAATGGGCACAGTGGCCATCCGTGTGGACTCGGTGACGGGACGGAACGGCGCAGGGCAGCCAGATGACAGCCGAGAGGAGCAGCACGAGCTAGCATGTATATATGTGTATATGCATGATTCCCGACAGGCAAAGTGACGATGCATATACGACGGGTGCACACATGTATACGATGTATGCATGCATGATGGATAGATATATACGAGGTATATATGTTTATGGCATGCATATATACGGGTGTGGGTGGTATATATATGTATATATATATTTATACATGTATATACATATATATAGTGTGTGGGTTATATATATATATATATATACGGTGTGTGTGTGGTGTGTATATATACACACACATATATAAGTTTGTGTGGGTTATGTTTATATACGGGTATGTGTGTGGTATTCCAAAATAAAAGCAGGCTGGGCGCAGCGGCGGGCGACTTCAACAGCGCGGCGGCTACGATGGCGTCGTCCCTCGACCGGCGACCAGGTGGCTGGGCGGCGGTGGCGGGCTATCGGCTGGCCGGCTTCGCACGACGGAGGCAGGAGCGCGGTGCTCGACTTGCAGGCCTCGGCGTCGGTCGCTCGGCTCCGAGCTCGGCTTCGTGGGCGCTGACGCACGGCAGAGGCGAGGCATTTGCTTTCTACGTAGGCCTCGCACCGGCGGCTTCCAAACTCAAGCTTTGGATGCCCGTCCCTGGCGAGGCATGCGAGCTCGGCGGCCTTTTATAGGCGCGAGTAAGGCGGTGGCCGAAGAAATATCTCCGGTGGCTAGCTCACTCCTTGGCGTCGGCCAGCTCACTTCCTTGTGTCGGACAGCGGAGCGTTGCAAAGATCAGCTAGGAACAGCAGGCAAAGGATTTTTGCTTGCTTCCCCTGGGCGGGGCTGCCCGCTATTGGACGGGACAGGACATGGCGCCGTGCTTGAGCAGGCAAGACATGAAGAAAACAACACGGAGGGAGGCAGTGCAGCAGCAGCAGCTGCTCGTTCGCTGGGTCACCCGTGCTTGCTGCCTTGCTTTGTCGCGGGGTCGTCACCCGTGCTTGCTGCCATGCTTGCGGCACGTTAGTGGTATACATGTATGCATATATGTATATATATACACATATATTCATATATACATATATACTCATATGTACGCATATACACATATACATATATACATATACATATATATATATACATATATACATATATACGCACATATACCCACATATGTACGCATATATACATATGTACACGCTAGTGGGCTTGCCGGGGCTCGCGGTGATTAGAGGCGGCCTCGGTGAAAAATATACATGTACGCATATATACATATATACACATATGTATATGCCTTTTATATCTATGTACTTTTTATCTCCCGTAAGATAAGGGGATTTTTATATTCCCAAGTTTCCTATAAATAAACTAGCGCTCTTGAGTGGATTCGAATAGGATTTGAGAGGGACTGAATACGTGGTGGACTTGGTAATTTAGGAAATGGAGGGATAGCAAAGAAAATGTTATTTGATGCCAAAATAAATTCTAGAGCACAAGCAATCATCAAGGCGACGAACACGACCTATATCTCTATTTGGTGAATTTTAATGCAGTATTTTTAGAAAACCTTTTATTTATAAAAGGTTTTGCAAGAAATAAACTCGTTCAGTTTTAATTTGTTGTAAATTTTAAAAAGTTCAAATTTTTAGTGAATTTTATAATGATACAAAACACAGGGTGTTACACAAATATTGTCACAATATACCATTCCACTATCATTTTGACATTTTTTATGACATATATTAATTAATGTCACTAAGTTGAGTTGGTTCTAAAAAACAAATGTCATAAACTAGTCAATTTAGTGACATTTTGATCGTATGTCATGGCATAAATGTCATAAGATGACACATTTCTTGTAGTGCAAGTACACTTGGGATTACGCTAAATTGGATGGTTCTGCCACTGTTGCGGCGCCTAGCAAGGAATGGGGGTAGCACACAAAGCACTAGATGCGGCATAGTTTGGCATGCCTGATGACTCATGGACTTTGCTCTACACAATGATGTTGTGGAACACTAGCAGGGTTTGTTGCATAATCCAGCTCGGTTTAGTATATTTGGCGCCATATTTAGCTTCTATATTTAGACGTTGATTCAGCTCAATAAGTGGACCTGATCATGGGGGATCACAACATAGTTTGTACTAGCTAGACGCATGCAAGTTCATGCAGCGGCTTAGCTTTCTTTGAGTCGCGCGAACCTGTAGGAGGTTGTGTGGTGCATGGTGTGTTCAGAGTCTGTATATAAACAGAGTCTGTATATAAACCGCTGAATAGAGAATGAAAAGCACGGCAATTGTAGCACCAAATACACAGAGTTCTTCCAGTGACAGCGTTGAGTTCGTGTGTTTGTGTTGGTCCAGGCTACCTTCTCCGTCTCCCAAGCATCGCCGGGAGAAGGAGGCAACAAGTGGTACTAGCTCCACGGCGTCACGCCATCATCAAGGATGCCACATGGACGGTCGGCTTCGCTGAGTGCGGGAGCGGCCCGGCAATCACGATCGCGCCTGGTGATCCACTAGGTCGTGCGGGAGAACGGCGGTGCAGCGGGAAGTACCCAGTGCTGACTTAGACCAACTACTACAGTTCGGCGGGGATGATGCGGTTGAAACTGCAGGCGAGGACTGTGGGAGGCGGTGGCCATGGGCACCTTCGACTACATCGAACACCGCAACGCTCTGGAGGTGATCGCAGGGTGCCATCTCGAACAAGGCTACGACCAAGAACGATTAATAAATCAAAACAGGAGGTATATCATATACCACAACCACAATTTTTTCCTCCACCAATAGCAGCTTCAACAGCAACCCCAGATGCAATATTTGAGACGCTGAATTTTTTCAAGGCACCAACAACGGCACAACAGTTGTTCTTCACAATGACATCAAAAAAAAGATTGTCCATAACAGCTATCCTGCAGTTGATATTATTATGCCAGCCACTAATGACAATGACAACAACATGCTGCTACATGACGTACAAGGCAACAACTGAGATAAAATTTTCAGAAAAACTATGAGCAACAATCAGAATAGCAAGATCAACCAACTAGAAAAGGAGGTAATACCAAAATTCCCTATAGAAAAAATCAGCAACACACGCAAAAGTAATACTAGAGAAGCTGCCTGGTAAATTGCCATAATTTGGAGATACAACTTGGACCATACTCAATGCAGCAGATGCAAAAATGTATACACTCAGTTGCCTTTTGCCTTGATTAACAATGCAAAATACCTCACAGCATGGCTGGCCAACTCTGTGCCCTCAGCAAAAAGGTATGGACTATTTTATGCAATAAAATACTTGAGTCCATATACCTGACAGAAATACAGAAAGCAACAGACATGAAGTACTGTTGCCCACATAAACTTTAGCAGGCACACAACATCAACAGACACCACTCAACCAGAGGAACATCTAGGGAACCAGATGTCCGCTCCTCGGCTAAGATAAGAGACAATCCGTCCAGGACACCGTCGCCAGAAAAGTCAAACACCTCTTGTCACTTTGACACATCACCGGGTAACAATTCATCAGCCATTGGCAATCATCCTTCTCAGTATGCCATCAACATCAACAAAGAAACCTTTGCATGTGGCCGAACACTGTCGCTAATGGCGAGTTCACTCAGCACACAATGATCTTCAAAACAATATGCATGACAGTCTGCTCGACAAGCTACATCTCCTCATCAACAACGACTGCACCACTACAAGAGTCATGCTCCATCCCTACATCGACACCAACAAAAGAGGCGCAAACCTCAACGTCATCACCATCAAAATCAATGGCTACCTCTAGCCCAGCAAAAGCCTCAACAACCCCGACGCCTATATATCTCACATCAACCTGACCACCGATAACATCGGCTGCAAGCCAGTATACACCAACTATGCCTACATCCACAATGATATCCTTTACGGTCTAAAGTTCGCAGAGACCATGCACGCTTAGGAGCATCGTTAGCAGTCTCACCAACCGACTCAACTCTGTGCGAGGACGCGCCGCGATCGAGGAAGAGGGAGTGTTGTAACAAGCATAACGACGTCGGCCCAGCTGTGGAAGAAATGGGCCAACTGAGACCCGCGAGGAGGACGCCGCACGTCATGGAACGTGGCTAAGGGCGCCGCTGCGCTGAAGAGGAGGAAGGGCCGCCGCCGCCGCCCACGCCACAGTGCGCCCGGCGCCGCCCGCAAGGTGTTATTATCCCATTAATAAAGTATTTTCTATAATTAGTGAATGTAAAAATAAGGAAAGAGAATATTCACATGAATTCTCTAGAATTGCTAGGTCAACCGGGCTATAAATATGCCCCCCAGGTGTAATCAGATATCTTACCTAGGTTAATCCATAATGCGAGCACGATGTCGGAAACACCAACAACTACTCCATCCTCCCCTTCTCTCCACCTTCACGTCATCTCAACGCAACGATCCTCGCCACTGCTGGAGGTCTCCACATTTCGATCTATGCTTGGACATGGCGAAGCTATTATGAACAGTGAGAGAAACAAGGGCTTCATGGAAAACCCAAAGTGTGAGATGGATCCTCACCGTTTTTTCTCACGGGAAGAAGAACGACCACCACGGATGGCACCCACGATGACGCGGCGGCACCGAACCCTAGGCACTCTCCTTCCTTTCTTTTCTCCTTTTCTTTCTCCATGGTCTCCGTTGGCGGTGCTTAAACTCACTAACCCCGCCAACTTTAGTCTAGGCAACACTAAAATTCACCTAGAATAGGCCTCTACTCTAACTATTTCCACAAGGTGGTGCAGATTCTTTGTTTTGCAGACACACCTGAAATACACCCAAAATGGACCAAGACATGAAGAAAAAACACTTGTGTAAAAACATCTTTTATTTTTGGTCCAAGCAAAACAAGAGAAAAAGAGGAAAATCCAAGGTCGAGAGGCCAAACCAACCAGACCACGCCACGGCCGACCTGGGTGGCCCACCAAGGAGGAAAACCGACCAAGCCGAAGGCCGGCGGGCCCCGGCCAGTACGCGACCGCGCCCGAGGCGCAAGTGCGCCCGTCCGAGCACGGCCCGGGCCGGCTTTGGTTGGTCGGGTTCGTTGCCGCCTCGATGGTCGTTCGGGGGTGTTTTCGACATTGCTCCAAGGAAACCGACCATCCCACTCCTATATAAGCATGGGCAAAGCCTCCCCCTTCAAAAAAAAAACAATTCACTATTCATTTTAGTTCTCACTCTTCACCATACCTCATTCCACAAGTGTACAATAGAGAGAGTAGAGCCACTCTACCTAGCCTAGCTAGAATAGAAGTAAGGAGGAGAGAGGAGCAAAAGAGTAGAGTACATCTCTCCAAGAGAGCTCTGGAAGCTAGTCCTGCACGGGCGGAGTGTCGGACTTGGTCGGCTCCCCTCCTCGCTTGTACCTCTACGACGCCTTGCTACTTGAAGTAAGACATCGTGTTTATCTTTCGGTAATACCTTTGAGTAAGCTATTCTTGCTTGTTAACTTCTTGCGGGTTCGTCGTTCGTCCTGTGACGGAAGCTCTAGTAAGAGGACCCCCGATAGAGACGGGAGCTCCCGATCACCGCTAGAGTTGTGGCAACCGGCGTGGACGTGTGAAAGTCCTTAGTTTGGTTTTGGCTAATTGATGAAACCTAGGACTAACCTTGTTTATCTAAGTGGTTGATTTAGATAAAGGTTGTCCACATGATGAGCTTAATGATATGAAGCATGACACGTGTCATGTGATCAAAGATGAAGATCAAGACGATGCTTGGCTCCATGGACCGGTGTTGAAGGTGAAGGGCTGATCGAGGCTTGGAGTGAAGGACCATGCGATGGTGAAGCTCGGGCAAGACTAGGCCGCGATGGACCGATGCACGGTGAAGGGCAAGTGAAGTCGAGGTCGATGGATCGAGACGGTCACATGATGGTGTGAAGTGTTCATATCATTTGGTGGAACAAAATGGGCTCAAGGCAAAGGTATAACCGATAGGGCCATTTTGTTTTGCACTCAAGACACCATAGAGGGTGAGTGGTTTAGGTTCGATAGCCGCACTATTAAGAGGGGAAGTCTTATCGGCTATTCACGCACGGTGCCACTAGGTAAATTCTTGAAGTGCATTGCATGTAGGGCCTAGTGAGCTAACCTAACCTTTGGGAAAATGTTTTGGTGGAAAAGCTAACACACAAGCACATGGAGATGTACACTTGGTGGTGTTGGCACATTTACAAAGGTGGCATTTGGACGTTGGCCGTGGTTTGGTGTGGTAGAGATGGGTTTGGGTCCCTTTCCTCCCGCCGAGCTCCTCGTGAAATTTGGTTGAAATCATTCTATCTCTGGATCAAGTTGGTATACTTGTTGGATAGCATGTTGGAGAAGTTGGTGTCACGACACGGCGACGAAAGACGGAGGTCGCGTCGCAGCAGGCCCCGTCGGGCGCGAAGGCGGACGCCCCGTCGCGGGCGGGCGGCGGACGACCGAAAGCTGTTTTCGCTCGCCGGGCGTGGGGCTGGGATGCTGGGTCGGGATGTGGCGGCGGGACGAGAGCGGTGTACCGGCTTTGCATCCGAACGCGTGTTGCGGCAGACGGTGGTTCCCAGCCAGAGGCGGACGCCGCGGGACGCGACGGGCGGCATCGGGGTTAACCGGGGCCCAACGGCCGTTCGGGTGGCGCTGCTGGAAGGCGAGGGCGCCGGACGCTGTCGGCGCCCGCGGCGGACGCGTCCGGCGCAGCTGACTTGCGCCCCAGGGGTAACGGGCAGTTTGAAGTGTTGGGTCTATAAATAGATGGGAGGCGGGCTTGGCTCCTGGCTTCCCCCAACTCATTCATTCATCCTTTGAGTCTAAGAACACTCTCCCTCTCATCTCTCTTGCTTGATTGTGAATCCAAAGTGAGATTGAGAGATCACCCAGCAGCATTGCATTGCTTGAGGGCATCTAGTGGCACTTGTGGGTGGTTTCGCGGGTGGATTTCTTGTTACTCTTGGAAGTACCGCTCCTAAGCCGCTTGGAGATTGTTGGAGGCGTTGGCAGAAGGTGATTGTTCTTGGCCACCTCCGGTTGCTTGTGAGAGGTTTGAGCTCACCTCGTGGGATCACGAAGAGCATCCTGAGTGGATTGGCGTGTCGTTGAGTACCTCGCTTGAGAGTGGTGTCTTGCGGTGCCTTGCGGGGGCGAGCCTTGAGGGCTAGTGACTTGAGGGTCACACCGAAGAACCATCCAGGTGTTGGTCGACACAACCGTGACATAGCTTGGGGGTGCCCAAGTGAACACCGGGTGAACAAAACCAATTGTGTTCATCCTTGTCTCTCGGTGATTGGTTGTCATCGATTGTGTGTTGCCGATTGTGATCGATTGCTCGTTCTCTTGGTGATTAGCAACCTATCGACTCGACGTCTGTATAACAAGTCTCATCCTCTCTTGTATTACTTTGATTACATTCTTGCAAAGTAGAATTGCTTGCGTGGTCGTCGGGAACCACATCTTGTGTAGACTAAATCCCGTGGGTAGAATTGCTTGTGTGGTCGGTGAACCACTTCTTGTGTAGATTAAATCTAGTGGGTAGAACTCTTGATCACTAGTGGTAGCTTTTGTGTGTACTAGTGATCACCTACTAGAATTGCTTGGATAGGAGGCTTGCAACATCTAGTAGGCTAAGCAAAACTGCTTCCGCCGTTTGTGTATCTAACGAGAGTTTGCTTAGTGAGTTTGTAGAAATTTTTATAGGCTATTCACCCCCCTCTAGCCATCTAGGACCTTACAAGTGGTATCGGAGCCAGGTCACTGTTTTAGTGCAAGGCTTAACATCCCTACGGTGTTAAGATGGCTCAAATTGTGTTCAACCATGTTGAGAGTGCAAACCTACCTATGTTTGATGGAGTTAGCTCATTTGACCATTGGAGAGAAAGATGATCATGTATCTCGGTTCGATACAAGAGAAGTGTTGCAAGTTACATTGCATGACTATGCCATACTTGATAATGATCATCTCACCGATGAAGACAAAGCCAATCACATGCAATAGAATGGCTCTCAACACCTATACAATGGCATTGATACAAAGGTGTTTGAGGGAATCAAGGATTTGGAGCTTGCAAGTGAAGTGTGGACTAGGTTGGGTGAGACCTATGAGGGCACCAAGGTTGTGAAGAGTGCCAAGCTATATGGACTCAAGAGTGAGTTCGAGAACTTCAAGAAGAAGGAGGATGAAACAATCATTGAAATGTTTCATCGTCTACAAGTGATTGTGAATGATCTCAAGAGTTTGGGGCACAAGACAAAAGATGAAGACTTTTGTCACAAGTTCTTGATTTGCTTGCCGAAGAGCTTCAAGATGTTGAAGCTAATGCTACAAAGAGATGGGCTTGAGAATAAGAAGCCAAATGATTTGCTTGGTGAAGTCTTGACATATGACAAGTTTGATCAAGATGATGAGAAGGTGGAGGAGAGAAGAAGAAGAAGACCGTGGCATTCCAAGCCACATCCTCAAGGGCAAAGCACCAATCTTTGATGAAGAAGAAAACAATGAGGAAGATTGTGACTTTGAGATTGATGATGAGGCACTTGCTCTTGTGGTGAAGAAGATGGGACACATGTTCATCAAGAGAAGAGGCTTCAAGAGGAACAACTTCAAGAAGCAAGAGCAACCAAGAAAGTGCTTCAATTGTGATAGCACCGAGCTTCTATGTCGAATGCCCATATGAGAAGAAGAAGAACCACAACAAGGGCAAGTTTGAGAAGAAGAAGCATGAGGCCAAGATGACACTCAAGAAGGGCAAGAATGGTGCATTTGTGGTCACTTGGGAGAGTGACAATGATGATGAAGATGAGGATTCAAGCAACAAGGCTATGGCTTCCATCGCCATCAACAAGAAGTCTTCATTATTCTCTACATCACCATCATGCTTCATGGCCAAGGAAACAAAGGTACAATATGATGATAGTGATGATGATAGTGAGATGGAATATGCTCACGATGTTGATAATGTTGATGATGATGATGATGAACCGACTAAGGATCAATTATATGACTTGATGCAAGAAACTAGAGATATAGCTATTGCCAAGGAAAAGGAGTGCAAGAAGCTTTCAATGAAAGTAGAAATACTTGAGAAAGCCCTAGGTGAGCTTATGACCACTCATGAGTGCCTAGTGGTAGACCATGAGAAACTTGGTGATGCTCACTTCTAAGCTTGAAAAGGCTCACTCACTTCTACTTGAGCAACAAGCAAAGAAAGTGGTGGTTGCATCATGTGATATAGGCCTTACTTGTGACATCATTGATGAGTTATTTTATCAACCTATCATCATGACAAATGCTAACCTTCTTGTAGCACATCATCCACCACCACCACCGACTCTATCTCCACTACTAGTGACGGCTTCACTTGTGATGCTACACTAATGGTAGAGAATGAGACCCTCAAGAAGGAGGTGGATGAGCTCACTCATGCCTTAGGCAAAGCCTATGGTGGTGAGGCCCGCTTGCTAAAGTGCTTGGGTAGCCAAAGGTTCTCTCTAACAAAGAGGGATTGGGCTATAACCCCAAGAAGGGCAAGTCGGCCTTTGCAACTCCAAAGCCTAGCTTTGTGAAGAGCAATGGTCGGTTTTGCTATAGATGCAAGCAAGTTGGGCACCTAGAGCAAAATTGCAACAAGAAGCAACAAAACAAGAAACTTGACAATGCTATATCTTTTGATTCTTGTTATGTGCTTACCAAGGAGTGTGAAAGGTGTACAAGCTAAGTTTGTTGGTACACCCATTGTTGGCCCAAAGAAGAAGGCTATTTGGGTACCAAAGAGGCTAGTTACTAACCTACAAGGACCCAAACAAAAATGGGTACCTAAGCTTCATTGATTTGCTTGTAGGTGAATTATAAAGCGGAGGGAAGGCATTGGATTATTGATAGTGGGTGTTCTCAACACATGACCGGCACATCAAGAATGTTTGATTCAATTGAGAAGAATGATAGTGGCATTGAGTCAATTACTTTTGGCAATAACAAGAAAGACAAGGTTGTTGGTTTGGGCAAGATTGCAATATCAAATGACATGAGTATCTCCAATGTGATGCTAGTTGAAAGCTTGGATTTCAATCTTCTCTCCAAAGTGGTAACAAATTTGTGATAGAGGCTGGTGCATATTTGGTGCAAATGATGTTGAGGTAGTTTCTCTTGATGGCTCCAACTTGGTGTTCAAAGGCTTTAGATATGAGAATCTCTATCTTGTTGATTTCAACACTAGTGAAGCTTCTTTGACAACATGTTTGATATCAAAATCAAGTTTGGGTTGGCTTTGGCATAGAAGGCTTGGACATGTTGGCATGAAACAATTGAAGAAGCTCACACAACACAATCTTGTTGAAGGCTTGAAAGATGTTGTATTTGAGAAGGACAAGTTGTGTAGTGCATGTCAAGCGGGAAGCAAGTTGGAAACTCACATCAAAGAAGAGTATAATGAGTACATGCAAGGCATTTGAGTTATTGCACATGGATCTATTTGGCCCAACTACATACACAAGTATTGGTGGCAACAAGTATGGGTTTGTCATAGTGGATGACTTCACAAGATTTACATGGGTATTCTTTCTTAGTGACAAGAGTGAAGTGTATGACACCTTCAAGACTTTTCTCACTAGAGTTCACAATGAGTTTGATATGAGAATCAAGAAAGTGAGAAGTGACAATGGGAGTGAATTCAAGAATACAAGGATGGAAGAATTGTGTGATCTACTATGGCATTGGTCATCAATTCTCGGCTAAATACTCTCCACAATCAAATGGCCTAGTTGAGAGGAAGAATAGAACATTGCTTGATATGGCTAGATCAATGCTTCATGAGTACAATGTTAGTCAATCATTTTGGGATGAAGCAATCAACACGGCATGCTACTACATCAATAGGCTCTATTGTCATACCTTTGTTAGAGAAGACCCCATATGAGCTATCTTCATGGAAGAAAGCCCAACATTGGCTATTTTAGAGTGTTTGGTTGCAAATGCTATATCTTGAAAGGGCACTAGATTGGGGAAGTTTGAAAAGAGATGTGATGAAGGGTTCCTTTAGGTTATTCAACTACAAGCAAAGCTTATAGAGTTTGGAACAATTCAAGTGGCATTAGAGAGGAAGTCCATGATGTGCAATTTGATGAAACCAATGGGTCACAAGATGAAGATGAGAATCTAGAAGATGTTGGTGGAACTCAATTGGTTGAAGCTTATGAAGAACATGGACATTGGGGACATTAGAGCAAAGCAAGTGGTTGATGTGCAAGATGATAAAGATGAAGTGCTCAATTCTCCATTGAGGCAAGCTAGCAATGCTCAAAATGCAAGATCATGGTGCTAGCTTCATCCAATGAAGACAAGTCAAGTGATCAACCAAGTTCAAGCAATCAAGTGCAAGTGCTACAACCACAACATGTTGCAAGAGATCACCCAATTGATAGTATTATTGGTGATATTAGAAGTGGTGTGCAAACAAGATCAAGAGTGGCTATGATTTGTGAGTTTGCATCTTTTGTCAACAAAGGACCAAAGAAAATTGAGGAGCTTTGAATGATGCCCGATTGGACCATGGCAATGCAAGAAGAGCTCAACAACTTCACAAGAAATGATGTGTGGAGTTAGTTGAGGAGGCCGGAGGATCACAATGTCATTGGAACCAAATGGGTTTTCAAGAACAAGCAAGACCAAGATGGTGTTGTGATTAGAAACAAAGCAAGACTAGTTGCACAAGGCTATACTCAAGTTGAAGGTCTTGATTATGATGAGACATATGCTCCCGTGGCAAGATTGGAGGCAATAAGGATTCTATTGGCTTATGCATGTGCCCACAATATCAAGTTATATCAAATGGATGTCAAGAGTGCATTTCTCAATGGGATCATCAATGAGCTAGTATATGTTGAGCAACCTCCGGTTTGAAGATGAGAAGAGACCCAACCATGTGTACAAATTGAAGAAAGCTTTGTATGGCTTGAAGCAAGCACCTAGAGCATGGTATGAGAGATTGAAGACTTTTCTTCACTCCAAAGGGTTCATTATGGGCAAGGTTGATACTACTCTATTCACCAAGAAGATTGGTAATGATCTCTTCATTGTGGAAATCTATGTTGATGATATCATCTTTGGATCAACCAATCAAGCATATTGTGAAGAATTTGGTGAAATGATGGGAAATGAGTTTGACATGTCCATGATTGGTGAACTTAGCTATTTCCTTGGTCTTCAAGTCAAGCAATTGAAGAATGGGACATTTGTGAGTCAAGGGAAATACATAAGGGACATGTTGAAGAAGTTTGGGATGCAAGATGCAAAGCCAATCTCAACTCCAATGGGCACCAATGGGAATCTTGATAGTGATCATGATGGCAATATGGTGAATCAAAAGGAATATCGGTCTTTGATTGGAAGCCTACTCTATGTCATGCGCATCAAGGCCGGATGTCATGTTTAGTGTTTGCATGTGTGCTAGATATCAAGCCTCACCTAGAGAGAGTCATCTCACGGCCGCAAAGAGAATATTGAGGTACTTGAAGCAAACAAGAGATGTTGGATTGTGGTATCCCCAAGGGGTCAAAGTTTGAATTGATTGGATATTCGGACTCCGACTATGGTGGTTGCAAGATCAATAGAAAGAGCACAAGTGGTACATGTCAACTTCTTGGAAGATCACTTGTGTCATGGTCCTCAAAGAAACAAAATAGTGTGGCAATCTCTACCGCCGAAGCCGAATATGTTAGTGCGGGAGTTGTTGTGCACAATTGCTTTGGATGAAGTCAACTTTGAAGGATTATGGCATCAATTTCAAGAATGTGCCATTATTTTGTGATAATGAGAGTGCAATCAAGATGACACAAAACCCGGTTCAACATGGAAGAACAAAGCACATTGACATAAGGCATCATTTCATTAGAGATCATCAACAAAAGGGTGACATTTCCATTGAAAGTGTGGGTACCGATGATCAACTTGCCGATATCCTCATCAAGCCACTTGATGAAGAAGGTTTTGCAAGCTAAGGAATGAGTTGAACATTCTTGACTTCTTAAACATGTGTTGAATGCACCCCACCACTACTTGACATGCCTCTCCTTCGACAAAGCAAGGTACCATTGGTTGACATGTCATTCATTCTTAGGATTATACTTGTGGTAGCACATGTAGACATACAAGGTGCATTTGGAGCATTCATGATAAATAAAATGTGTTTGATGTATATATGTTTACCACTATTGCTTCTTTGCTTTGCTTGATCTAGTGGTGACATATGACATGTTTGTGGGCTTGCAATCCTAGTGTTGAATCTAGAATATTTGCTCACAAGTGTTTAATTCAACATAGGCAAGATAACCCTTGTCATGAGGTGTGAAGAAGCTTGCCTTTGGTTCAAACCGAATTAAATGTCTTTGGCAGAGTGGTCTAGATTGAACAAATTTGACTAAAGTTTTGTTTACTCCATCAAAGTCCTTTTCTCTCCACAATTTGATCCCATTTTTAGGCAATTGTTGACAAAGGGAGAAAAAAGATGATTGAACATGATAAAGGGGTAAATAAAATTTTGATGCACACAAGAAGGGGAGCAAGCTCATGAACAAAGTTGTTGCATTTGTTTGTGCATTCTCATATGACTTGCTCATGGCACCTAGTTTTAAAGTTTTATACAAGTAGTGTCTCCTTGCTTGTGTGGTGCAATGCTAGTATAGAACTTGATTGATGAAATGATCTACTAGCATGCATGTTGTAACTAGACTCCCACTTGCTTTACAAGTGGTTCAAGAACTTTGCTTATAATGTTGATCTCAAGGGGTTCTTGAGTTTTGATGGATGTCTAGTTACTTCATGGTGCTAAGGATGGTGTAAATTGCAACTCCGATTGATATCAGCTTCAAAGGTCCATTTCTTACCTTAGCATCATTTTGGTAGAATTACTCTCCCCACAATCTTATCCATGCATATGTGCAAAGCTTCAAATCAAACTCTATGCACATATGTAGGGGGAGCAATACTACCAAAAACCGAACTTGCTATAGTTGTCCAAATTTCTCTTGTGAGCTTAATGATTGGACAAGTATGACAAGTTCAAAATCTTTATTATAAAATCATCTTTTGTTGAGGTTGTCATCAATTACCAAAAAGGGGAGATTGAAAGTCCCTAGTTTGGTTTTGGCTAATTGATGAAACCTAGGACTAACCTTGTTTATCTAAGTGGTTGATTTAGATAAAGGTTGTCCACATGATGAGCTTAATGCATATGAAGCATGACACATGTCATGTGATCAAAGATGAAGATCAAGACGATGCTTGGCTCCATGGACGGTGTTGAAGGTGAAGGGCTAGTCGAGGCTTCGAGTGAAGGACCATGCGATGGTGAAGCTCGGGCAAGACTAGACGCCGATGGACCGATGCGGTGAAGGGCAAGTGAAGTCGAGGTCGATGGATCGAGGACGGTCACATGATGGTGTGAAGTGTTCATATCATTTGGAGGAACAAAATAGGCTCAAGGCAAAGGTATAACCGATAGGGCCATTTTGTTTTGCACTCAAGACACCATAGAGGGTGTGAGTGGTTTAGGTTCGATAGCCGCACTATTAAGAGGGGAAGTCTTATCGGCTATTCGACGCACGGGTGCCACTAGGTGAATTCTTGAAGTGCATTGCATGTAGAACCTAGTGAGCTAACCTAACCTTTGGGAAATGTTTGTGAAAAGCTAACACACAAGCACATGGAGATGTACACTTGGTGGTGTTGGCACATTTACAAAGGTGGCATTTGGACCTACTGTGGTTTTGCGGGGTAGAGATGGGTTTGGGTCCCTCTTCTTCCTCCCGCGAGCCCGTGAGGCGGGATTCGGCGCCCTCGGGAAAAATGGATGCATATTTTTCTATTCCGGATGCGAAATTTGGTTGAAATCATTCTATCTCTGTTGATCAAGTTAGTATACTTGTTGGATAGCATGTTGGAGAAGTTGGTGTCATGACACGGCGACGAAAAGACGGCTGCGCCCTAGCGAGGCGCCGGCCGTCGGGCGGACGCGTCCGGCGGGCGGCGGACGCCGACCAGAAAGTTTCGGTTTTCGGCACCGTTCGCCGGGCGTCGGGCGACGCGGGTCGACGCTGCGGCGACGATAGCGTTATCTTGCCGCGTCCGGTGCGTGCTGCGGCCTCGCTGCTGGAGGCAGGTTCGACGAAGGCGGCGGGACGCGCCCGGACGCCGGCGTGGCGGCACGTGGTTGGCCGCGCGCCAACGGTCGTGCGGGCGCGCGGAGCTGAGGCGCCGGGCCCAGCGTCGGCCGCGGTGGAATTTGCGCTGGGGGTAACGGCTAGTTTGAAGTGTTGGGTCTATAAATAGATGGGGGCCGGGGCTTGGCTCCCTCTCTTGGCTCTCCCAACTCATTCATTCATCCTTTAGTGAAGAAACATCTTCCTCTCATCTCTCTTCGATTGTGAATCCAAAGTGAGATTGAGAGATCACCTAGTGCATTGCATTGCTTGAGGGCATCTAGTGGCACTTGTGGGTGGTTTCGCCGGTGGATTTCTTGTTACTCTTGGAGAGTACCGCTCCTAGCCGGCTCGAGATTGTTGAAGGCGTTGGCAAGAGAAGGTGATTGTTCTTGGCCACCTCCTAGGTTGCTTGTGAGAGGTTTGAGCTCACCTCGTGGGGATCACGAAGAGCATCCTAGTGGGTTGCGCATGTCGTTGAGTACCTCGCTTGAGAGTGGGTCTTGCGGTGCCTTGCGGGGCGAGCCTTGAGGGGCTAGTGACTTGAGGTCACACCCCGAAGAACCATCTAGGTGTTGGTCGACACAACCGGTGACATAGCTTGGCGGTGCCCAAGTGAACACCGGGTGAACAAAAACAATTGTGTTCATCCTTGTCTCTCGGTGATTGGTTGTCATCGATTGTGTGTTGCCGATTGTGATCGATTGCTCGTTCTCTTGGTGATTGGCAACCTCGACTCGACGCGTCGGTATAACAAGTCTCATCCTCTCTTGTATTACTTTGATTACATTCTTGCAAAGTAGAATTGCTTGCGTGGTCGGTCGGGAACCACATCTTGTGTAGACTAAATCCGTGGGTAGAATTGCTTGTGTGGTCGGGTCGGGAACCACTTCTTGTGTAGACTAAATCCGTGGGTAGAACTCTTGATCACTAGTGGTAGCTTTTTGTGTGTACTAGTGATCACCTAACATAGAATTGCTTGGATAGGAGGCTTGCAACATCTAGTAGGCTAAGCAAAACTTGCTTTCCGCCGTTTGTGTATCTAACGAGTTTGCTTAGTGAGTTTGTAGAAATTTTTATAGGCTATTCACCCCTCTAGCCATCTAGGACCTTACAACGTGGTGTCTAGGTTAGAAACTACCTTCGTTTGCCTCGTAGTCCACGGTTGAGGTGGTAGGCGGCGGTGGTGACAGCCCGTCCGTCCCTTGTAATCCCCCACGTCCGGCTACGGCGTGAGCTCTGAGGCCGGCATCACTTGGGCGGGACCGAGGTGCGTCCGGTGCCCGAGTAAGAAGTGTGGCAACGAGTTTAGCCATCTCTTAGGCCCATTACCCTAGAAAACCTCATTACCTAAGCTATCCTTACTCCATCTCCGGGAAACCTGCTCGTTTAGAATTAACTCACAAGCCGTTCTTCGTGAAAGAAATACGATACCCGATTACTCACCGGGTGAAGTGCTATAACGGTTATTTCCGTGCGCTTATGGATTTGGTCAGCACACGCTAAGAAACGCCTGTGATCTCTATTCCGTCTTACGTGAGATGAAAGAGAGGGGTGGCTACAAGATCAACTGGTCATGAGGAAAGCAAACTCATGGGTAGAGGAGGGGTCGGGCTCGGGATTGGAAAAAGAGTTTTGTTCTGTAGCGTCACAGTAACTTTAGTTTTCTTCTTTATTTATTTTGGAGCGTTACAATCCCCCCCAAAAAAAAAAAAAAAAAAAGAATTTGTCCCCGAATTCTACCATATCTACAATAAACCGACGAAAAAGGTAAACCGCATTGAACGATAGGACTCATCGGTGTCGAAGAGTTCAGGATACTCCTTACGCATCTCCTTCTCAAGCTCCCAAGTTGCCTCACATTTAGGCTGATTCGACAATAAAGAAAAGGGTTATCCCTTATCTCCTCCTCCCTCCTGCTCCTCCCACGCGTGCAGCCCCTCCTCCCACACCGGCACGCGCCTTGCCACCCGCCGCGGCCGCCGCCACACCACAGGCACCACCCACGGCTGCCACGTGCACCCCTGTGCACAACTTGTTATACTATATTTATGTGCATAATGAATTGAAAGTTTTAGATGCTTTTAAAAACCATTAAATGAATACCCATTGCTATATCCTACTATAGTTTTTTATAGATTTTGATGAAGGAGGCCACAATAAATAGCTTAGCCCGCTACTTTTGAAACCTTAGGCACCTAGCTCTCTTCAAGGACTACTCCCTCCGTCCCAAAAATTATTGACGTTCTACAATTTTCAAGAAAGTTTCTGAAAGAACGACGTTTTAGCTTCTGCTCCTAGCCGGTGCCTACGCAGTATACCCGAGTACAACATCCGTCCATCAATCACCTCATGTCAGTCCACTACAGGAATAAAAAAGTGAAACAAACCAATGGTGTGGCGAGGGCTCCCAACGAGAGCGCTGCTCTCAAGCTGCATGCTGCACGTGTCGCTGTCAGGCAAGATTCCCGTGTAGGGGTTTTTAGAGTCTTTTAGTGTTTACCTTAGTCTCTCGTGGCAGTTCGTAGGACGTCTTTTAATTTGGAGACGAGGGAGAGTGCTTCAGCAATTAAGCACCAGCAAACAAAAACATAAGGTGCCGGCCATTATACATCAAATTGTTGTTGTTTTATATCTCATACGTTGATCCTATTTTACATCTCATTACATAAACAGCTAAATGATCTTTCTCTACAAAACTCTACATTATTGGCACTACTAAAAAAGGAAGATCCAACTATATACTTCCATAAATCCGGTCGATTAGCAAGGTTGCGGAGGTAGTTAGCTAGTACTAGTAGTCCATGAAGAAGCTATCGCACTGGAGGAACCGGTCGAGGTCGTGGAGAGGGTCATCTTCAGCTGCCATCTGCGCCGCCATGTCCGCAGAATACCCATGATCCCACCAGCTGGTCTCGCCGGAGATGCACGAACCAGAAGCTGAAGGGATGTCGCCATCGACAGGAGAGTCGTGGTGATCTCTTAAAGCACCACAGACAAACTGCTGCTCCATACAAGTAGCAAACAGCAGCCCTTGCTGGCACTGTGGAATTTGTTCACAAGGAAAACAGGCAGAAGGCTGGAGGTCCATCAGAGCAGGCAGCAGCAGCGGTGGTTCTTCTTGCTTCATGTTCATGGCAGCTGCTGCTGCAGCATGCCCAGTTGACCGAGCATTGGTCGTCGTCATCGTCGTCAGTCCCTTGCTGCTACCGTTGCCGTTGCAGGTGTGGTCATTGTTGTAGATGACGTGGAACATGGGCGGATCGCTGTTGTTGTTGTCCATCTGCTGGACGTGCTTGGTGGCGGGCAGCCGGTGTTGTCCTTGTAGGTGCACCGGAAGTAGCTCCTCGTATGGCCGGCGCCGTTGATCTTCTTCTCGCCGTATTTCCTCCACTCGTAGCCGTCGTCGTAGGGCACGGCGGTTGCCATCTTCCATGACGGCGACGAGGTCTTCTTCGTCTTCCCTTCCATTGCTACTGATGATCTGTAGTTTCAATTTGGAAGCAACAGTCGATCAGAGATTGAACGAAGAGGTACGAGTTCAATAATATTGTAGAGAGAACTGAGGTCGATCCAGCAGTGGAGCATGCACACACCTTCTTCTTTTGGCGCCTCTTGTTGCCGTGATGGGTGCTATGGCGGCTTGGGAATCGGCAGACGCCGGGCTGGGTGGCGACGGCGAGAGCTGATGAGGCTCGGCTTTGACGACGACGCTTATTGGTGTCACTGGAGGCTGCTGCTTCATGACGGAGAGGGCAACGTTCAAAGCTCGCAGGGCCTTGCCGAGGAGGCTCTGTGCCAGCTGGGTCGTCGTTGACGGTGGCAGGTGCTGCGGCGAGTGGAGGAGGAGGAGAGGCTGCTGGAGCTTGATGAGCTCGTACACCTGCGCCACCTCCCTCACCGCAGCTTCACGGTTCGCCACGCAAGCCATGGACTGGACCTCTTCTTCTTGTTGGTGGATATATGGATGCAGCGCGAGGGCAGATGTAAGTTCACTCATCCGCATGGCAGCTCTCGACGAGCTTATATATGCAGTGCAGATGCGGCCTCCCAGGTTTTTTTTTTCGCGAGCGAGGCAAATATGCTCGTATTTCATTAAGAGGTGGACTGGTCGTAAGACCTACCACAACAAGGCTTAGGATGATGGTGGCGAGAAGCCATCAGCGGCCTCCGTGTGTGGTGTGGCCATGTGGGTGGTGGGCGAGACCAGACGATCACTAGAGCGCGTGGAATTCGACGATAGCAATCCATGGACAGATTGATGGTCGTTGAGCAGGAGCAGGTGAGCTCACTAAAGTATGGTTCAGAATTTCAGATGGTGGATTGTGGAGCCTAGCTAGCCTCCAGCAGGGCAGGCACTGATAGTCCAAGAAGATGCCCGGAAGGCCGGAACGACTAAGGTAAACTCCTCTAAAACTGAAATAAACCTTTAACTTCATCGTTCTAGCTCTTACATCAGCATTCAGCAATTTAGTATTTGCTACGCATTCAGAGCAAATTCAGTCATAGCTACTTGTATTAACCACAAATTTCTGCTGGTCCTTCCTCATCACTCATCAGTGTTGACAACGCGTCTGCATGCGCAGTCAACAAGTGCAATGGATTGGGCTGATCCGTCTCCGAGCAGGTCAGGTGCACACTTAACCCAAGATTGTGCACCTGACCCAAGCTTGTCTTGTACACTTAACCCAAGTACACAAGCTTGTACACTGCATATACATACCCTAATAACCCAAGTTTGAGCAGCAGAAACGAATTAAACTAACGGTTGTTAATTGCAACTAATACAGCCAACGCCCTGCGCACGCATGCTGATAATTAAGCAGGGCAAAATCTGCGAGTCAGAATTAGACCATGGTTGTACATGGCTAGCTAATAGGGTTTATCCATCAGTACTATATTCACGATTAAGGTTTAGTATTATATGAGTATTATTATATATCTGATATATATACCTGAGTAAACATTGCAACTGATGACCAAAACGTGTTACACGTACAACAGCTATATATAGCTTTAACAATCTTGTCTGACCAGGTTGGGATGTAATGAAATGGCGACTTGCACGTAGTAAAAGCAGCTAGCGCGTGATGATGATGGGTACGTGCCGTCTATGAAGAAACACTATACCACCAACTTGCTCCGTATCCTATACTTTCATAGTTAGCTGCATTACGTATGGAAGGAGTATAATACTGCAACCAAGCCGTTCTGTCACGTGTCACTATTGTTCTACTTGGGCTCTTAGACCCTTTTTTTTAGACAGGCATGGTGTATAATGCAGACACTCATACATGTGTGCATATTTACATACCTTACAAGTATGAATCCATATACATTGTGTCTCTATGAGCATCGAAACACTAAGACTCCGATGGTAGATCTTAAGGTTATATTGACGAAATTAACATAGGGGCCTCGTTATTGATAGGCACATCATCTACTAATAATTACTACGGAGTAGCTAGTTTAAGATAAAATGCATGAGCCATATGATGGTGGAACGTTGACGACGACCACACGAGTAGCGGTAGCTAATAGCCCCTGCCCGCAGGTTCGTCGATCGCCTAAACTGCTAGATTTGCCCTTCACCTTTACAATTTGTTGCCTCGCCTTTGTCGCCTCGGCTTTCAATTCTTTTAATTTTTTTTTTCGCATGTGTACTTGCTTTCCACACGTACGCGGTGTAGTACATCAGCACCCCTAGCTATCTGTCTGTCCTCGTACATTCCGTGCAAATTTATGCATGTGCCTATATGTGGATTGACGACAAACGACTGAATACATAATGCATTGAGTGACGATGACTCCATCCAACAAGTTGCCTATACAAAATTTGAATTCGAATTCAAAACTGAAATCCGTGTGCACGCATGTGCCATCAATATACATATATATACATATAAATTTTTTAAAGCTTCTTTCTTCTTTTGACGAGAGCAAAAAATAATTAATTAAACATCAAACAAATATTAATATATGCATGATGCTTTCAGGTGGAGTGGCGAGCTAGACCGACGACCTTTGATAGCTATACTACTGCTGTGTGTTAATTGCTATCTGCAACGCAAGTGGATACATAAACTAGTTAGGTTTGCTAGTTTATATATGTCCACTAGCGCGCAGTGCAATGTGTGGCCCCCTTCACTCGCTCATATATCAATCATGGTGCAGCGTGCGTTCACATGTGGAAAAGAGAGACTGGTCATATGCATGTCAATTGCCAAAATGGCGCCGGTCACAAAGACACCATATCTGGACGTACGGTGATGAACTATAGAGATCACCTACCGGGGTGCATGTATCTCTACAAGCAACATGAAACCAGACGGCCGGTATAAAACTGACCTACTACTATACTAGGTGCCAACAGTTAATTAAGCTAATAACTAAGAATAGTGCATTAGCAGGCTTTTCTATGTAAATGTCTGGAAAATATAGAATTTACCAGTGACGTTTATAATTTTACAAAGCACAAAGGGTATGTATCTTTTTTCAAAAATCAAATTCCAAATGACGAGCCAAATAGTTTCACCTGAGTGATTTTGGGTCGCCAAATGAACGTTATTTACAACATGAAACATCATCCAAAAAAAATGTTTATATCAGAGGTTATATCCCACATGCATGCATGCTCTTAAGATTTGTGCCAAGTTCAAATTATCTTACTTTATTTTATTGACCAAATTATATAACAAAAATTGATCAGTACTACCAAATAAATACAATTATACCCATTTTCATGTAATTTTGATCAGAGTTAAAAAATCTAACATACTTGGTGAAACACAATATAATCTTCTAACTTTAAAACTAGACAAAGTATCCATCTAAAATAGGCTAGAGCGATTTTTATGATGGTTTTGGCTGATGTGGCACATATTTTGGCTGATGTGGCACATTTGTGTCACATTGGCTCCATGTGTCCTTGGTTTTTTTTTTAGCCATGTCACTTTGTTGAATACTTGGGCTCCCAAAGATCTCAAATCAGATTATGGATCGTGTTGAGACATACAATTTCATAATTAGAAACTAAAAATTAAACAAATATTTGGACATCTAAACAATCTCATATAAATGGGTTCTCAATGGAAAGATATAGATCGTGTTGAGATATACAATTTTAGAATAAACCATGACAACATTTGAGCTCGTCGTTTAAATATTTTTTTAAAAAAATTGGATTTCCAACTTTAATATAGACCCCGACAACATCAAAGTTGTTCCAAAAAAAAAAACAAATTTAAAAATATGACAACTTATTAAAATGAATATTTGAGCATCTAAAAAAGTCTCAATTATAAAAGTGTCAACTACAAAGTCATAGATCATGTGTCGAGCTCTACAACATTGAATTTGTGTTCGTCTGACTTTATGAAAAGTTATGATTTTCAATATAAGAGAAGAGGGAGATCAACTTACATGCTGTGGCCGCCACTTGCATGTCAGGAAAACAATGCAACAAATCAAACTGAAATTGAAATAGTCGAGTGGGGCATTTTGTCCGGTTCTAGAAGCTATATTGTCTAGAATTGGAATTTCAGGAGCTTTAGTTTGAAATCAAGCGACTAGTTTATGTTTAATCAGACATGAATCTAATAATAATAATGATGATCATGTTGGAAACATACTGAAAGTCAGGTACAAATTCCTATCTTTTTTCCTAAAAACAGTTCACTATTCTAATGTCTTGTGCCAGGCTACCAGCCGAGTACTGTATCTGTTCCATTTTCAGTTTTCTTTTAAACGAGTTCCATTTCAGTTTTTATGTACTTCCACTGTTCCATGAAATTTTGTCTTTTTTAGGAAGTCAAACACAGTAACGGTACAGAAGCAACAAAATTGGAAAAAATTATATCTTAAGCCCAGTCCACCAGAGCTCCGCACGTCCACTGGATACTAGCCCACAGCGCTACAGCCCAAACGCGCAGCCTGAGCCCACGTGCTTGCATGGGCAGGCCCAATAACACAGCCAGTGACGGAAATGGTTCTCGAGGCCCACTAAACATGAATGAACTTCAGTCTTGGTATCGAAATTCGCTCTCTTTTTTTTTTCACAATTCCACACATCTTTGTCCCGTAGCCCCCAGATTCTGGCAACCATATGAGTTACTGTAGAAATTAGAATAACTCGCATCTAGCGATGGTATGGAGTACAGCTACAAGATATTTTAGAACACACCACAATTGTTACCAATCTCTAAGCCGCAAATTATCTTGATAACCATGCAACAAATTATATGTCTCTACGTATGGACTCATATTTGCTAGTTTGAATAAAGAGATATTTGAGTCCGTTATTCCACAAGCAAATTTATTCGGTGCAATTACCTATTTAGTGTAAAATTGTGAAAACCCCATAGACATATATAAAGTTTTCAAAATTTTACGAAATGATGCATATTCACATGTACATTGTCATAGAATTTGATAGAGAAACTCTGGTCCTGTTTTGTTTTTTTAATCTAACTCTGGTCCTGTTTTCAACATCCATCTCTAACGAGCTAGAAAGCACAGAATAGTTTCCCCAATTATAATGGGGGCGGGGAATCCCAAAACGAATGCACCACACGTTCTTAAGGCCACAGCTAACACGGACACTACCTTTGCACTCAACCACTCGCCCCTTGAAGCCACATTCCTAGTCTCAATTCTCCACTTCAACTTCGGAAGAATTTGTAAGACATCATGTTCAGTATATGAACTAAGCAATATACAGTTATAAAATAAACTGTATTTTTTTTTCTTTTATAGAGAATATGCTTCTAAAACTGTAGAAAACATCTTAATTAATAAAACTGTATAGAATCTGTAATTTTCAGCATTTCAGTAGAGCAGACTGAACATGGCCAATAATCTGCTGTCAGGAATCCCAGACATACTAGTATCAGTCTCTAAACAAACAAATGGAGCTATCTCAACTATCAAGCACCCATTCTGTATGTAGGGATATCATTCATGTACTATACTAGATAAAGAAGAAATCCCAATAGTCCAAATACCATTCTTCACATCATTCAAGCACAAAAACGTGGCCTGAATCCAAATGTAAAGAAGCAAGCAGCAGGCAATCCCTCTATGCAGATCAGTATATTGGGCCCCAGCCTGTGTAGTTCAGAGCTTCAGGCCGGGGATGGCAATATCGCCTCCAACTCTAGATACAAACTCCATTTGCCACTCCGAGTAGGCACTAAAAGGCAGTGTCCCAGCACCAGCCACCAGCATATAACACTGCTTCTTCCTTCCCTGAAGTTCATCACAAGAAATGGAAGTACTCAATGCACCTGGACTGACCGATCGGCAGCAGCGTCCTCGACAGAGCGCTGTTGCTGCTAGACGAAGGGCTTGGCTGTGCAGATTCATCAACCTCCATCTTAGCATGGCCGTTGCTTGTGTGTGATGGTACGCTGCCTGTCCACTGGAGTTGCTGGTATGCATAGGCGCTCCTGTCAGGCTGTTGGTTGGCGCTGTAAGAGTGCATGACTGGTGACCGTGGTGTGGGGGATGTCAGGAACGAGGGGGCTGTTCGGAGGCGGCGTGGGGCTGGAGCAGATTGACACCGCCTTCTTTGAGGATGACTGTGATGCGACGTCTCTAGCACTTCCGATGGCGCTTGAGCTGGTGCTGCAGGTGTGATGGTTGAAGTAAGTGACCGAGAACAATGGCGGGTCGCTGGTGTCCTTCTGCTGGACTTGCTTAGTCGCAGGGCACTTCATGTCGTTCTTGTAGGTGCATCTGTAATAGAACCTGAAAATAAGATGACATGTAAGAAAAGTTCAGTCCAAAGGGAAAAGAAGAATTATTTGCCAAAAATCTAAATGCAGTGTAAATGCTTTAACTGAAAAGTTCACATTCATAATAGTTGTAAGAAAATACTCTGTTCCATCCTTTTTACGTTTTGAGATCAGTACTTGCATGTCTAATGTCTTCCGTAATAATATAAAAAGAGGACACCACAATGTCACAGGAAGGGACTTTGAGTTGCTTAGCGTCAAAACGATTTTTCTCAGTTTTTTGCTAATTCTCTATTAGTGCGGTTGGAACTTAGACCACCGACAGTTAGTGAGTAAAACACACGGTCCTATTAAATTTTCCTCTCAGAAGGTTGAATAACACCTTTTTCAAAGTTTCTTTAGACTTTAGTGTACCAACTTGTCTTATTCTATGAACAGTTCTAGAAGGACTACGCAGTAACATCCATATGTCAAAGATCTACTTCCCTAACTCAGTAAGTGGGTGAGTATTTTGGCAAATAAAAAGATGCATCATGTCCTTCCCCCTCTGTCAACATTCAGTCTACCTAAATTAGGTGGAACACCATCTATAAACACTTTTGAGACCTGTGCATCTACTGCATCCACTGCCTTTTATAAAAAAATAAACATTAGCTCCCCATCAATTAACATGCTCTTGATGGGCTAACAATATATATGGGGTCTGCACCGCATTCCAATCGCTCTCTAAAAAAGAAGAAAAAGGACTGCCATAGACTGTCGGCATGGATACTACTAATAGCTGAAGCTTGAGTTGGACAACATGCACGCTAAACAAATGAGGCAACTTTTAGTATGCTAGTGAAGCATTAGATTTCAAACGAGTTGCAACTGACAGGTACTAAAGGTGGCTAACTTGCAGAACTGTATATTCACATATAAGAAGTGTTAAGAGGAAGTCTGAATTAACACTTTACTGAGTTCTTTATGTGCCTAGTTGAGTTGTCAGTTAGGAAAGGAGTTCCACTTTGAATGTTCTTTTCCTGTATAGTCACGACATAAAGCAATTCTCTAACTGGCAAGCATTTGTTTTTGTTTTAGTCATTCAAGGGTACGGTGACACCTGTCCACCGACAATTCTACAAGAGAGCGACTAGTAGACAATCACACAATTTGATATGTCCGTCCCCCTGATATTCAAACGTTAGTCGCACTAAGCGGCAATGTGATTTGGGGCGGAAAATAAAAAGTATTTGGCCCAAAACTGAACATACAAAGACTATATATTGACCAGAAGCAGGGCATTTGTTTCTTTTTATGGACAAAGTATAGTAGCAACAATAGATTGATTTTAGATATGTGAAAATTGGATGAACATGTCTGCAACTGCTACCCACAGTCAGTTTCAGATTTGTGCCCCACTCACTCAGACCGCTGAACCAGCTATTGTATTCCAAACTCAAAAGCGAGCAGAGCCTTGCGGGTTGCAATTTTATCAAGTTAATAGTCTAGCACAAGACAAGATGAACGAAAGACGTATAATACGCAATAAGGATGTATATGAGCTTCTCATGTGCCATCAGGAGGTGAACAGCCCATACTGAAAAGGTCAAAATTTCTGTGCCTACAAAACTACTGTAACCGGCAAACACGCTTCACTTAAGATGAAAGACTAGAGATAGGAAGTACGCACAGTTCATCTTTAGTTATATGTAATATAGTACTAGAAGACAGGATACAACATATATAAAAGTGCTAAAAATGATAAATATTGCAGTCAAAACAAAGGCAAAAACTTGTTCTTAAATAAATTCTGAAGAGTTGAGGTAACCATCCCCAATGGAACCAGCAACAGGTCTCACAAAGTCACAAACATACTCTAGATCTGGTAATAAGTAATAACTAAGAACTAAATTGACCATCCGCGGTAGATAACTGAAACAAAAGACGCTTATTTGGTGGGAACAACAAACTGTTGTCAGAGGAGCTATGCTCTGAAAGAAAGAACGAACCTTGGGAAGTGCGAGTTGGAGAGCTTCTTCTCGCCGTACTTCCGCCACTGTGGTGCCCGTCGTCGTACGGCGCGTATGTGTCCGAGGTCCAGCTGCGCTCATCTTTCCTGCAGATTTTGATTTTTTTTTTTTAAAGAACATGTGCAAATTTCGCAAGGAGGAATCGACTGAGGACGACGCTGCGTACCTGATCCTCTGCTGCTGGGTCCTGGCGGCGGCGGCCTGGTGGAGGAGCCCAGGTCGCAGGGGTAAGGAGGAACCGAGTCCAGAGCCATGGCGACGAGGACGGCAGACGGCGAGAGGGAGGGAGGAGAGCGGAGGAGGCGTTTCTTGCGGGAGCTCGGCGATGGAGACGACGTTGACCACCTTTATTTATAGGCATTAAACAACGACGGTGCAGGCATTCATTCTTCAACGTTAACACGCGTCGCTTAACGCCGCTTCCACTCTTCGTCTTCACTCAATTTATTTATTTTTTCTTTTCAACAAGAAAATGAAGTCACCTTCTGTTTATTTATTTCCTTCCCTTGTTTTTTGGGAAAATACTAATTACCCTCTCTGCAGTCCTGAAAAGAAAATAATGGCCAGCCGAGACAGGATTATTATATATTAATATTATGGGTGCATTTTCTATACTCCCGGGAGTAGTTACTCCCATCTCTAAAAACCCACCTTAGGTATCTATTCATACTTGTTTATCACATAAAGTATGTTTATATACTAATATTAAGTTACTCTAAATCTTCTTACGCGAAAAATTTCAAGGGAACTCATACTTTTTAATATATTACAAAAATGCCACTTATCGTACTATATAAAATAAGATGATCATTATTGGCTCTACGTATGCTTTGCATATTTGACATATATACTGCCATAGATGGTCCAAGTATGATCATATACTTCGTCCATATACTTTTTTTCATACATATCCTAAATCTGAGATATGAACATGGAGTAACTACTCCCCGAAAGTAGAAAATACTTTCCCTCAATATTATAGCATATATATTATCTTCTCAACAATAGATCGTAAAGGAGTAGGGGTGTAAACCCTCCAGTCCTTTTCAAAAAAATAGACTGCAAAGGATATAGTATAGTATTTTTCAACAATATACAGCAGAGATTTTCAATATGAAATATATATGTTTAGCAAAAAAAAAAGGAGGAAAAAGAATCTTCCATATATCTGAGACAGAGGAGCAAGTTAAATTGTCCAAAGAATGAGAGCGAGGATACTTTTCAGAAATTTTTTTTGTGTTTTTTCATGTGTCTACCTTGTTATTTGATTTTATATCTCCAGATCATGTCATTACAGTGGTTTCAGGACTGAGTTTTAGTAGCTGTAATGAGTAACGGAGAGAGCTGACGGAGTGAGGCTGCTGGGCATCAAAGAGCCGCCCACATCTGAACTGAATGACTTTTTTTTAAAAAAAAGGAAAAAAATCTGAAGGACTGAACGCCATTAATAATACATCCATGTGCAGTGCAGGAGGACAGCTAGCTCTGCATTTCTTTACATTTCTGAAGACTCTCTGCAGCTTAGTCTTACATTACTTGTTATTTAAATACTTAAAAAATAAAAAGCAGGACAGCCTCACTACAAAATCTTGGGTTTGGTGGTTGAATCCCACCGCCACAGGCTAGCAGCTTATATAAATAATATTGCATCGCTTTGAACAAACTTTTACCAAGTAGTCTTTTTCAAAGTGATCCCAAGAAGAGAGAAGCCCAAAAGAAAAAATAAAATATATATAATCATGTCGACGGCTCTGATTTAGCTGAAGTATTATTAGTTACCATAATGCTAATATAATGACCTGCTTATGGTAGAAGACAAATGCTCTAGCTTAGGAACAGATGAAAATGACATGGTTTAAATATGTCTTTCCTGCTTTTGCATAATGATGATAAAATTGAAAGCACTTGACTAGTTGCGAGGTGCTTTCTACACTCTTCTGAAGAAATACATAATAAATCCTAAAGGCTAAAGCAAAACAGCACTAGTAGTTGAGCAGGTGTGTTTTGCACTTCTCGAAATAGGGATGAATCATTTTGCAAAAAAGATAAAATAAATAGATAGGGAAAAAATCCACAAAATTTATCTTATTGTAGCTTGTAATTCGTTTATTATTAATTATCACCTGTTCATGAGAAATAATTAGTGTCCATCTGAACATGAAGTTGGTAACAAAACTAATGATAGACTAATATATAAAACACTAATGCTTAATTCCTATGTTTTTATGTGATTACAAAGTTAATTATATTTCTTCTAAAACATGGATAATATCGTCCCTACTAACATTCCTCCCAAGTACGGAGGTTCAAGTTCTTCGGCTAACCCTTCACGGTTACCTCTTGCTTTGTCGTCTTTGGTCTCGGCTAAAGAGGAGCGGATGGAGGCCTTTGGGGACGGCAGGCTCGCCTTGGTGATTAACCGGTTCTCACGGTTTCACAACAACCGTTTGAATCGCGGCGTGGCATCACCAAGCAAGGCCGCCGGGTGTGGAGATCCCGACCACTACATCGCCAACTGCCCCAAGGCCGACAAGAACTCCGACAACAAGAGCGACTACGGCAAGCGCAAGGACAAGCACGAGTCCTCCGCAGACCCAAGTACAAGTACAAGTACAAGGGAGGATTTGACAAGGAGGCCGTCAAGAAGAAGTACCGGAGAAGCAAGAGGCGGCGGCCGAGCCTTCCTCGCATCCCTCGCCGATCTCGACGACGACTCGACAGTGGCTCACCCCCAAGCGATGATGAAGCCAAGCGGAAGGTCGAGAACGGGTTCAACGGGTTGTGCTTCTTCACCGACTCCAAGCTTGGAGAATTTCTTGCGCACCATGGCACTCGACGAGTCTACCCCAAGCATTGAGAAGAACGATGACACCGAGCCTCGAGGTAGAACAAAATCTCGAGTCCCTTTGCTGCGAGGTTGATAACTTGACTACCACTTTGCTTAGTCAAGATGCTTTGCTTAAAGCGTCTTTGCTCGTGAGAGAAAAGAGTTCAAGGCTAAGTGGGAGCTTCCGTCAAAGAGCTAGAGTCCGTTAGGAGTCTCAGTGCACATCTCGATGAGTCGAGTGTGATGCTTGTGCCATTCATATGGCGAACCTAGGCGATGTGCGATCCAAGTATGTTGCTTTGGTAGATGAGCTTGATGAGGTTAAGGCTGATCTGTCTCGTGAGTCCTTGCAAATCTTGTGATGGTTTGAAGTCGAGCTAGATGAGAAAATTGCTAGGATTGCTTTACTTGAGAAGTTTAGCCTTGTTACTAGATGTGCTTGTTGTGAGGCTTTGGAGCTAGAACTGACTCTTGTAGGCATGACAAGAAAAGGGCCGAAGAAGAAATCACAAATCTTCGGTCCATGCTCGGTTGGTTGTCTTGCGGTGAGCCGCGACTTGGCATGATGATGAGTCGGTTCAAGAGGAACCGACACAACGGGTTTAGGCTTTGCTACGAGGGGAAGGGTGAAAATGTTTTTGGTAAGGTTGGTGATCACGGTGGTCTGAGTGCATCTGAAAAACTCACCAAGCCTTCCACTACTCCCAAGTTGATCAAAATCACCCCACCACAGCCTAACAAGCCCAGTGTGAAAGATGGTGTGTTTGAGGAACCTCCCAAAGCTTCACCTCCAAAGCAAGTGTGGACTCCAAAACCAAACCACCTAAGGAACCCACTTGACACACTTCCGACATCTCTATTAAACCCTCCAAAGAACAAGCAAACCCAAAGAGTGACCCATACCCATGAGAGAGTGAATCAACCACCACCCAAGAGAGGTGTATCCTTGTGATTATTGTCACCATGATGGTCACTTGTTTGAGTTACGTTTTGAAGGAAGAGAGATGAGCGGCATGAGTATGAGCTTTTCCATAACTCTACTCATGGTGTGTTTGCTCCACGTTTCCGAGGCACGGTGCTAGGCCAAGAGGTGCAACACCTCAAGGACCTAGGCCTCAGGTGTGAGACCACAAGGTGGTCGTGCCGCGGGTTCGGGTTTTGCTTATGACCTTGGATCTCGTGACCGTGGCTTTCGTCTTATAGGATGAGCGGACCACGTTTTCTCGTCGTGGTGATCGCTCTACTCGTGATGGGACATGGCATGTATGGTGCTTTTGATGATACTTCTCGTGGGCAAATGAGTCAACACTCGGTTCCCTTCTCATTTTGCTAACCCCAGTGTTGGACCATTTGCACATCCCATGTCTTATTACTGATGCAGAGTGTGGGGTGGAGAGCATGTGCTTGATGGAACTTGATCTTTTGGTGTGATCAAGTGTTGATGGCTCTCTACACCTATTTTGTTTGCCTCTTTGTGCGCTATCATATACACTCATACCTTGTTCTTTAATGTTTTCTTACTTGTGGTATGAGTTTGTTGGTTAGTTGCTCACTTGTATGGTTTTAGCATGTATTATACTTGTTTCATGCTTTTATTTCTAGTCTAGCATGATTTATCTTGTGTATCATATGCCATGCTAGCTTTGTGTATATCTTTGTGGATTAGTCTCTTTTCTTTTTAGTGTGTGATCCTCATGAACATCTTGCCATGCCTTTTTTTGCATGAGCTTTAAATTGAGTAGTTGGTATGATGTTCATTAGGTATCCTCTCTGTTTGCTAGTTCTTGTATAGTTACTTGTATCTTTCTGACATGTTTTGCTAGCCCAAGTTTTTAGACTTCTTTACTAGTATCATGTTACATGCTTTTGTTTCCAAATTGATATCATCATTGTGCATTGTAGCATGAGTAAAGTTTGTGGCTGCTTTTGGGCTTGTTGTATCTTGTTTCCAATCGTGTCTCTTAGCTTTCATGAAGAAGATGTTCTAGGAGCTGCGTTTTTTCGACCGTTGCCCAAGGAGAGACTTTTTCAGGTGTTTCGTTACAGGTGCTCCTTTCTGAGGAAAGTCATTTTCGACGAAACCACACCTTGTTTGGCTTCTGTCTTTGGATGTGCAGGTGATTAGGAGATTGGCGAGTCGACGGCCTAAGTACTCCCTCGACTTCATGTGGGCCGGACGATCAGCTTGCATCAGCTGCACCTGTGGGAATTTCAGCTGCGTTTGAGGGGGAGGCGACTTCATCAAAGAAAGCACCTCGGCACATTCGGTAGCGCCTTCCTCCCCGAGATCTTGTTCGGAAACATGCAACCGACCTTGTGAGTTTTCGGTATTCGCTCTTTCCAATTTTGTTGCCAACAAGTTTTCCTCTTGCGAGTTGAGTTGGACATTTGCTTCCTATTTTTAGATGTGGGGAGTTTTTGTATCTTGATGTACAGTAGGTTTTTGGCTTTGTCTTTTGCTTTTCATTTTGTCTTTGATCTTTTGTATCATATTGCATTTCATCATGTATCATATTACCTTTGTTGAGCTCCATGACTATAGTAGTTTTGATTACATTCATGCTCTTGCTAGTATGCCTTGTGTATGTCACTTGGAGCTTGCGGCTTAGGCTTCCTCTGATCACTTGTTACATGTTATGAGCTAAGCCTGTTTTCTAAATGTGAACCTGTTTAAATCTTGATGCAACTCGAAAATTGTTCACCTTTGAGATGGCAACTAGCATGTGTAGGTCTTGTGAGAACCTTGTTGCTTTCATGTGTATGCTTGAGTTGCTATGTCTCATGTTTCTTGAGTCATTCACTTAGCTCGGATCTCTTGATAATCTTGTGCTAAAACTTGATGTCTAAGCTAAGAAATGATGAAAAGTTTTTGAGTTGGATCTTTTCTGTCCCACGGCAGTGTCACGAGATTGCTTCTCATTCTTTCGAGTGAGATGAACTTGGGCATTGTAGTGCTAGTCCACAACCACTCGTGACGAGACAGCTTCCCACTTGCACTAAGGGATGAACTCGGCGTGGTTGAAAAACATGATAAAAACAATCTTTTTGGCGGACAGTTTTTGATCCTCTCGTATACATATGTCTAAATGAAACCTTGTTAACTACTGTTTTAACTCTGATCAATGTTGTAGTTACAAGTGTTGTTAAGTGTATCTTTGAGACATGATGTGTGACCGTTATATGGGGTAGTTCACTCTTGTATACATGTGTTAGCACTTGTTTGATCCCCTGCTTATATGTGCCAGGTGCTATTCTTTTTGGTGAACACCTTTTATAAAATGCCCAACACCTGATCAAATTGCTTATGTATCATATTTCGTTTCACTTGATCAGCTTGAGCATTGGCTTTGACTTGTGCTTTTTGCTATACACTTGCCATACTTGCTAGAGCATCTATGTACTCGGATTGCTATACTCTTGAAGCTCTGCATTTTGCATCTCTTTCATGGCATGCTTTGAGGGGAAATTGAAGTTTCTTTTGCTTCTATCTTGATAAGTGCATTTGCCAACAAGGGGGAGAATGATTCCACAAATCTAGAGAGTTCATTTATGAGGATGCATTTGCAAAGGGGGAGGATGCCTTTGTCAAGGGGGAGTTGCACACTGAGCTATTTTTTGAACTGCTTTTGCTAAGATGTGTTGAGCCTTTGCCTCCTCTTGAGGGCTAGCTTTGGTTTTCTTGGTTGCGTTGAGCCGTTGCCCATGTCTTTAGGGACCAAGTCGTGACTTTGCTTTGCTCAATGCAAATGACCTGTTTTCTGCTTGTCTTTGGCTCTCGGTCATTTGGATGGGTTGTCTCTGGTTTGTGTTGGTGTTGACAATGCACTCATCAAGGGGGAGATTGAGGACACATGGTTTTTACCATAACCATTGTGTGGACCTTTGTGTGATGAGTGATTGTCAACATGCCAACACAAGGCGTGTGTGTGTTCTTACTAACCGATGGCACGCGGATACGTGTCAAACAATGGTGTCTCTTGGCTCATGTTGTCCGGGTGTCGAGCTCGGAGACGGTGGTCGACGGTCGGTGAAGATCAAGTAGGGCGTGCTGTGCTGACGGACCGTGTGCGGTGAAGGGCGGACGTGAGGCTTGGATCGAGGGACCTGAGGACCGGGTGGCCAGCCGTGGTGGCTGGTAGCTGGGACATCGACGAGCGCAAGTGTACACGGCGGGGGATGCGTACGGGCTACGCTACTCGCGGATGGTTTGGTGGTTTGTCCTCAAAACCATCGACGACGGTTTGGTGGTTTCGCCTCAAAACCATCGACAGAGGGTTTCCTGGCTTTGCCTCAAAACCCGGCGGAGGTCCCACGCGGACGGACGGCACGTGGCGGCATCGGGGAGATCGCTTGGTGCGAGGCTACCGGTGAGGAGGCGCGGTGGCCGTCGGATCAAGTGAAGCTTGAGTTGGACCCTTATGCCCTGGCTGAGTGGTTTGGCTCTTCATGTATCCAAGGGCAAAGAGGAATGTGTAATAGGCCCTATAAATAAGGGTGAGGGGTTCCCTTCCCCACCACCTCTTTCATTTTGCATTTTTCCTTTAGGGTTTCTTCTTCTAGTTTCTTGGTGAGAGAGGTCTGCAAATCTACGATTTGTACTCGATCCAAAGTTGTGTGGCAATCAGAGCACCGAGTCTCTGTTGTTTCCTCTGGGATTAATCACCTGTCTTTGTTTCCTGTGATGGATTTTTGGTTCTTCCCGAGTTTTCACTTCCCCTTTTAGTTCTCGGTGTGTCTTCTTTTATTCGAGATCGTTTTACTTTGGTGTGCTTTACGACTGCTTCTTCCGGAGCCTTTGCACTCACTTCGTCTGCTTTGCTAAGAGCCTTCACAACTCTGCTCCCGCAAGTCTGCAGTCTCTGCAAGTTTGTAGTCTTTGCGTGCAGTCTTTGCAACCAGCTCCTGCAAGTCTGCACCCTTCGCTTTTGCTTGGTTTGGGGCCTTTGCACCTGGCTCACTCAAGTCTGCAACCTTTGCTCTCGCCTTGCTTAAGGCCTTTACACCTGGCTACCAAGAGTCTGCACCCTTTGCTCTGCTGCTGTTTTGCTTGGGGCCTTCGCACTTGGCTCCCGTAAGTCTGCGGCCTTCGCTCCAGCCTCTGTTCGTTTGAGCTCCGATTGTTTTACCGCTTCTTCCGCTCTGTGGTGATCCGCTGTGTTCCTTGGGAACATCCACCCTCGCAATAGGGTCGTGATCATCACCAGTTTGCGTATCGCTTCTTGGGGTGCTTTGTAGAGCCAAGGACCAAGAGTTTCGAAAGAAATATTGAGGCTCCCATTCACCCCCCCTCTGGTCGCCGTTCACCGGTCCTTCAAAGAATGATGAAAGATGGCTGCAGATACTTGGAGGGTGTGGTGCTACAACTCTTCGTCTCTTGTGAATCGAAGATTGAAGAGGGAATCCCTCTGTTGATTTTGGCCTGCGATCTTAGTTATGTTTGTCTGGCTGCCTTCTTTCGTAAGGTCCCAGATTATTATCTTGACTGCCCATTTAGTGGATTTGTTGGGCTAAGTCCCTGTCTTGTAAGTTTAAGCCTTAAAGCATTACTTGTGAATGTGAAGGCTGCTGCATGTTTTATTCCTTTCTCTAAAAAAAAGTGTCTTGTTATGCGTTTTTCACTTAGTAGTTGTTGAAGTATCCCGTTCCTAGTTGGTAACAGAGGTAGGCCAACGGGCTAAAAAATACCAAAGGTAGGTAGGCCAACGGCTGCAAACCGGATAGCACGGCTGGACGAGTTGATGTTCACAGATCACAGCACTAGCGGCAACGACGTACGCAGAACGGCAGATGCCGGCAGGTGCACGCAGACGAAGTAGACAACAAACTACAATGTCCTTATTAGAGTAATTGAGGTGTGATTTGAATGAGATGAGACCAGAGCTTGCCTCGGTTGCATTCGCGCGATCGCTCGTTGGCACACGTCTTTTTCTTGAGAGATGGACAGGGAGAGACGACTGACCTGGGAACGAGAATGTGATATACCAAAATATAATTCAGTATACCTCACTTAATTTTAGCTGCAACGAAGATGGGTGGAAAGCAGAGCCTTATCTACGTCAACTGGTCAAGTCACCAAGCCACCTGTGGATATTCTGAAGCTGAATCGCGAGTCACGACGCCTCTCCTTTCATCGTGAATCATACTTGACAGGGATGGCGACGTTGTTGCAAGCCGAGCTGATCGCCTGTCTACAAGGGTCATTGGCGGCTACTCTCGGTACAACATTCAGATCCACAACCTTAACAACTCATTCTCCTCCCACCACCATGAAGTTTATTTCTACCAGGTTGATCACATGCGAACGGCCTGAGCGTCTCATGTGGTTGATTCAAGCATCTGCGAGCGATGCTCTCGGCAGGCCGAAGACCGGCATCACATCTTCTTCGGCTGTGCACGAAGCGCAGCAGTCTGGGCAACGACGGGCCTCGGACATGTGGCGCGGTTGTCCAACGACGATGCCTGGGCTGCTCATTCCCCCGCCAACCTCGATCAGGCGATTTGGCCCTTCGTCTTTCTGACTTTGTTGTGGAGAATTTGGGACTGCAGGAACGGGCAAATCTTCAGGGGCGAAACGTTCTGCAGCCGCGTAGTCATATCCCGTGCTAGTGACGATTTGCTTGTCTGGCGTAAACGCCTCCCCTCTGATCATGTAAACAACCTCCTAGGTTGGCATAACTACCTGCGCGCCTGTATCACAAACTCTGCTCAGCGTTCTGGGTGACCGGACCGGAACGTTTGCTTTTTTGAATGAAAAGGTGGGGAAGCTCTCCCCTCCGTCGTCAGCCTATGGGGCCATGTTTTTGGGTTCGTCAATCCCGCTGGGAGCCAAGCAAATTTGGAAAACAGCAGCTCCTCCCAAGGTCCGTTTCTTCCTCTGGTTGGTCCTGCACGACAAATGTTGGACAGCTGAGCGACGCTTCAGGCATGGCCTTCAGTCCACGAGCACTTGCGTTCTTTGTGACCAAGGCAGTGAAACCATTGATCATATTATGTGTGGTTGTGTCTATGCAAAGGAGGTGTGGCAGCTTTGGTTCAACAAATTACACCTCAATGGCTTCGATGTTGTGGATGGTGAGCCGGCTATTCACTGGTGGCTCAGGCACAGGAAGTGGCTTCCAAGAGAGCAACGGAAGGGGTTCGACTCTCTATTTTTCTTGATCAGCTGGAGGATTTGGAAAGAGCGCAATGCGCGCATGTTCGACGGCACCGTGTTGCAGGCAGGCAGGCTGGCTGGCGATGGCATCCAGGAAGAAGCGGAGCTCGGCGCACGGTGGGGAACCAGCGCCTAGGTGCGCTTCTTGCTGGATGATGATCGCGGCCACTCGGATGCAAAATTTTTTGCAATTTAGTCATGTAATGGCTTAGTGTAGTGTGCGTTGAGTTCTTTTGGTTTTGGCCTTTGCCCTTTGGTAACCATGGTTACCTTTTGTGAACCTTGTCGGCTTTGGGGTTGGATTCTATTTTGCTTAATGAAATACGCGCCTAGGGTTGGGCGTGATCGCGAAAAAAAAAACAAAAACCAGGTTGATCAGGATTCAGGATGCACTCGAGTTGCAGAAGCTATCTCCAGAATTACTGCTGGACTGGGTAATCAGTAATTCAACATGTCCAGCCAATGGATCCGCGCCGAGTCTCGTGTGCTCTTCGATCTGCTTCCCGCCTTCCCCGACGCCTTTGGATTACATTTCTCTTGCAGCCTCGTGCTTGACTGCTGGGCAGCTGGCCAAGGCGACATGGTGGTGGCGAGCAAGGCCTAATGCATGCTAAAGATCGAATAATGCAAGCAACCAATCAGACTTTATATATACAAAACATCTCTTAACTTAGTGACAGAGGCCCCGCATCGATCCCGCTCGGGCGACATGGGCGGCGCAACCCTAGCCGCCGCCAAGCCCCTCCCTCCCTTCCCCTCGCCGATGCCGGAGGAGGTCGTCGAGGCCCGCGCGGCCTCCTAGGATGGTGGCGGCGAGGCCATTCCCCGGCTGATGTTGCTCTCCGTGCGGGGCGGTGCATGGCGGGCATGGCGGCGGCCGCGGCGCACGGAGGAGCTTCGAGGCGCGCGGTGGAGCCGAGGCGGTGGCGTGGGTACGGCGCTTGCCGTGTGAGGGGCGGTTTGGAGCTGCTGTTCGGCGTCATCCGACGGGCACGGTGGCGGTGACGGCCCGGCCGCCCGGATCGGGGCCGTGGGCTCGGATCCGCGGGATCCGGTGTGGGGGTGGCCGGAACCGGTTCCCCGTGCTAGATCTCGTGCCCGGGGCGGCGGGCTTCCCCATGGTGCGGCGACGCGCCCGGCGGAGGCTCGCGGCGGCGTGCCCGAGCTCCCTATGGTGGCGGTTGTGGCTCCGGATGTCGGGCCCCGGCTATGGTGGAGGAGCAGCTTCGTCGGCCTTGCCGTGATGGCGGGGCCGGCCGTGGCGGTGGCTGGGCGGCGGCACTGTGGTGGTGCGGCTGGGGCCGCTCTCCTCCGATGGGGCACGCCGGTGGCTCCGTCGGGATTCTTCGGCGGAGGGATGGAGATGGTGCCGGTACGGGCGCAGGGGCGCGGCGGGTCCTCCCTCTCTCGCTCGCCCCCTCCTTCTTCTTGATGGTGGCCACTTTGTGGCGGCGCCGGGGCTCATGCTGGCGTTGGGGGGTGGCTATCGTCTATGCCGTCCTTCCCCCATGATCTTGGTTGCCGTCGTGGGGCGGTCATTGTGAAGACGGAGGCCTTGGCGTCAAGGGTGTGCTCGTGGACGGGCATGGCGGTGGGAGGCCGGCTTTCGGTATGTGGTCTGCGGGGTGATGGCGTAGCTTTGCGGCTGCTTGCGTGGCCGACGCGTCGACTCCCGGTGAGGCTTCGCGGATGCCCGGCAACGACATCTCTCGTGTCCGGTGGGGATCCGGCTTGACCGACGTGCCGTGGGTTTTGGGCGAAGGCCCGGCGATGGCGACACTGCGGGTGCCATTCCCTATTGTGGGCGTCACGTCCACGCATTCCCCACGGGTGAAAACCCAATCCTGCCTTGGACGAGTGACGGCGGCGCTTGGACGTCATAACCTTCTTGAATGCGTCGTTGTGGAATTCGACTGGTCGGGATGTTTCGGCAGGGCTAATTCGTCGTTTCCACTGTTGTGTTACGTGGGTGGTGCCAGTGGTGGAGTAGGCGTAGCTTGTTATTAGTTGCATAGTTAGTTGCTTTTTTTTTGCTAGTTTTTAGTTGCTTGTTGGCTCAGTGGAGTTTCTAGTGGAGTGGAGTGGAGGCTCGTGTCGACGACCCAATCCAACCGAGTTTTTCAGGCTTGTGTCGATGTCCCAATCCGACCAAGTAAGGAGTTGAGTTGGCGCTATTGTGGTGCGAGTTGTTGTTTTCAAAGTGGTGTAGGATGAGCGGGGTTCTCCTCGGTTGTATGGTTTTTATCCAGTTTCCATGTTAAAAAAACTAGGCGGAGGCACTTGTCTTCCTTTTCTTTCTTGGTCTAATAGAAATTACGGCAAAGCTTTTGCCGTCCTTTCAAAAAACATCTCTTCGGTCTCACATTACTATCAGGGTAGTACCCCATTTGGTAGGTCTCAGGACAGTGATTCATATATTTATGCAAAATCATCTACATTCGGGGGCTTCAAATGATTGTGAAGTATAAACACTAATAGAACAATAGAAATAAGTACATGAATCATTATTGCTAAGAACAACAAATTATGGTCAACGTGGGAAGCTTGCTGACAACATCTCCTCTTCCATGGTGTATTGCCTGCTTGCTTCATTATTAGCTCGTTCAGTTGACATGTAGTGAGCCATAGTATTATTCGCATCATGACTCCTTTGGGTATTTGCAAGCTGCCTCCTTTTAACAAGAAAATTTTGGAGTGTCATCTCCACTTCCCTCATTGTAGGCCTGTCATCTCCCTTCAATTTTGTACACATTGCTGCTAGTGTGGCCACTTCTTGGACTTCCCTATCCTTCTCCTCCTCCAAGGCTTGAGGATCTATTATGTCATATAATTTTCCTTCTGTTAGTAGTGAGACAAAATGTGAAACAAGACTGCGGTGGAGCTCGGTGCGCGGCGCGCATGGCTGCCATGGCCGCGCTCCCGGGCGCGATGGCCCACGGCGAGCGGCGCGGCGCTTCGCGAAGGGAAAGATGGCGAGGGAGGAGCGTGGCTAGGGAGGTGACCGTGAGACGGTGGCGAGCTGGTGTCACGGTTCCGCCGGCCGGCCATGGCGGCTCGGCCCGCTGCGGCAAGACGAGGGACGAGGCGAGAGGAGGAAGGGGAGAAGGATGGGGAGTGGCGGAGAGGGGAATGGGCGTCCCGTTCGGGCAGGGTGACCGGAGACGGGCAGGGCGCCAGCGCTCCGGCGCCACGCGGCCACAGGCGCCGGCATGGGTGCCACGCACCCGGACACGCGTCCCTCTCTCGCGGCAAATCACCGAACAGGTGGCGGGCAGCGAAGTGGGCACGGTGGGAGGCTGTTTTGGGCTCCTTCTGGGCCGAATTTTGACATGGGCCCAAAAGGAAGATCGGAGCCCATATGTCACTGGTCATTTTCTATTTCGGCACTTCGGTCATATGAGTTACGGTTTAGCGGATATTCGGTTGCCAACCCGGCAATGTCAACGTGCCGATATCGCTTGACCTAGGCTCGGGTTTTCTTGCAATTGGCTGGCTAGACTTGATCAAATTGATCCCAACTTTTGGCATGCTGTGCCCGAATGGGTTAGCTAGGTTTTTCCTATTGGGGCCAACTAAAGTTGTTTCACGGAATTCGGAGAACGCGGCATGCCAATCTGCCGACGTCATTAAACCTAACGGCTTCATCACTCGTTTTGAGCATCTTCTGGGCATTTTCATGAAAAAGTCAGAACACGAAGTTTTCTCGAAATGATCTCCTCTACAAACTTTATTAAGGGTCCGACTCAAGATAAGCAACGTAGCTACTACTTCTAGTTCAAGCCAACAATCACTCTTATAGACTAGGTCAAACAAAGTGCAGACAAACATCGGACAATCATGTCAAGATGATGATTAAATGCTAATGATATGATTATGCTCATGATTTGCAGAGTTAATGAGTGATTAATATCCAGGATGTTACAGGCCCAGTCACGGATCTGGTCGGGTGGGAGCTCCTCGAGCCACCGTCGAGCGGTGTCGGAGAGGAACAATGGAAGTTGCCGGATGATGGCCTTGTCATCTCGACCTCCGCCCAGCTGGCAAGCTAACCGAAAGTCGGCAAGCTAGAGCTCAGGCTTGGTCTTGCCGTTGTACTTGGTGAGGCTCGTGGGGGGTTAGAACGGGCTTGGCAGCGGCGTGCTACGGATAGACCAGCTGAAGACTCGGGGGCCCGGTGGCTCAGGAGCCTGGCGGTCCTCGTCACTGTTGTAGCGCCCCCCCCCCTCGATGGGCGTTGTAGCCCCGATCCTCCGCGCCCCCACTCTTGCGTCGCCGGCTCTCTATGATGTCGTAGCGGGCGTCCTGGGGCTCGCGGTTGTCGACGAGGCGGTCTCGAACAGGCGCGTCCCTTCTCGCTTGAGGGGCCACATCTTGGTGGACGGAAGCCTCTCTCTCATGGCGGGGGGGTTCGGCCGGTCGTTCCGACGCCACCCCTCGATGCCTCGAGGCGGAGCTCTCGGCCTGCTGTGCGGCCGCCACCTTGAGGAGACCCTCGACCTCATTGCGTATCCGTGCGGCTTGCGGGTTTGAGGACGCGGGCATATTTTTCAGGAGCATGGTCGCAGCGAAAAGGTTCTGACTCGCTCGAGGAAAGTGGTTGACGGTGGGCAGCACAGGGGCCTGCTACAGGGCCTCGTCCTCCACGATCCACTGGAAGACGTCTCGAGCCCGGCCTCGAGCCCTCCCGCCACGCGGGGCCCATAGCCTTGCTCGAGGGCCTGCTCGATTTGGTCCAGGCGCTGCCAATCCTCATCGAGCTTGGCCTTCATCTCGCGGAGCTGCGCAAGCTGCGCAGCATGGTCGTCCTATGGAAGACATGAGTCGTCAGGCTCCTGCGGTGGCTCCTCTCGAGCTAGCATGGCAGCACCGTCCTCAGCCGCAAGCGTGCCAGCAGGCGGCGCGTCTGTGGCCAGGGGGTCGACCGTTTGAGCGGTAGACTCGACGGCGTCGAGGTGGAAGCACTCCCGTGTAGGGTCGCAGTAGTCGGAGTCGTAGTCGTCGGAGTCGAGGTCGCCGTGGAAAGGGGTCCACGACCTCCCGGTCCTCTCCTCCTCAAGTTGCCACCGCAGGGTGCCGAGCGTGTAGCGCCTGGGGCCTGGTGCTCGGTCGAAGCCTCGGTCTACGGGCACGGGCCAAACGGCTTCCAGGCTCATGGCTGCGCACAGGAGGGGGCTCGGGCGCTCCTCCCGCGTGCCCATGCTGGAGTGTATCCTGTTGGCGTACGTCATGGCGGCGTTGGTGAGACCGAACGGGAGCCGTTGACGAGCCTCGTAAATCCCATGCGGCAACATGTCGGGTGGTGGTGGCGATACGCGCGCCGGGGGGGCCTCACCGAGCTCCCTTGACGTGCGCATGGCGAAGGTGAAATCGGCGTCCTGGTTGAGGCCCGCCGGCTCGTTCCCCGCCTCCGAGCGTGAGCTGGGTAGGTCCCTTGCGGGGAGACCCGCGCTCAACACCGGGGACGGGGGGAACGCAGACGGCGCCGGCCCGGGCGCGGGCTGGCGCTAATGGTGGTGCCGATGACGCCTCCTCCTGGGAGGAGAGCCATGGTGGCGTGACCGGCATGGCGCCCCTCCTGAACGCGGGGACGCGTTGCGGCCTCCACTCGGATCACCGATCGAGAGCAGAGCCATGTCGTAGCCCGAGCCGAGCGACACGAACTCCAGGCTCCCGAACCAGATCACCGTGGCTCGTGGAAGCGGGGAAGCGGAGTCTACCATCCGGAAGAAAGGCGGGATATCGTTGGTGACACGCAGTACCCCAACCTGGTGCGCCAACTGTCGGTGTTTCGACCCAGGGGGCCTAGCACCAACTAGTATATTTGCGTTGCGTGCTCCCTAATCCGGTCGGTGATGTAAGAAAGGCACAAGGTTTATCCTGGTTCGGGCAAAGAAGGCCCTACGTCCAGCGGGGGGAGGAGTCTTGTATTATCTTGCACCGAAGTGCTTGTACAGGGGTGGATACAAGCTCACGAGTGAGTGGTGTGTGTGTGTGTGATGATTGTTGTCCGATGGTGCTCCGTCGCCTTCAACTAGGCGCCCTGGCGTCCCATTTTATAGGCGAAGAGGAGGCACAGGGGTACACAGTGATTAGGGCGATCATTGGGGTGACGTCGAGGCGATGATACCGATCAAGTCATCGAGACTGTTGAGACCTGTCACGGGCATGGCCGGTTCTGTAGAGGCGTGCCATGGGTATGGTCATCCGTCCTTCTTCTGACGAGCCAGGGCGTGGTCGAGGTGGGAGGTGATCGGGGATAGACAGATGACTGTGTGGAGCGTGCGCTTCCCTGTAGCCGTCGCATCCCAGGCGGTTAATGACCATTTCGAGGGGTGTTTCGAAGGTCGAGACCCCACGTTGATGGGACTGAGCTGCGGGAAATGCGGATCGGTTGTTGACCGTCGTGTTTTGAGGGGGTGTCGTACCGGGCACAGTGCTCGGTATGGCATAATAGTGCCACTGAGCACCCTGGTTCGTAGGGTATGGGCGGTGAAAGACTGAGGGGATCGATGCTCAGCCCACTGTGACTGCAGTTGTAGCCATGGAGTTAGGCAGAGAGTGGTTGGGGAGCATTTAATGCCTAGGTACGGATGTCGGGGAGCCGTTTCAAGGGGTAGCCGGTCCGCTCGAGGGGTTCGTTCGATCGAGGGGTTTCCGTAACCTTTTCGAGGGGTCAGGAAGGCTGGTTTTGCCTCTGTCGGGCGCGCCTGGGCCGTTCGAGCCTGTTCGTGGGCCGGCCTGGTACGGCTCGAGGTGAATGCTGGGTTGGCCTTTAAGTGGGATTTAGAGGAAGACAATAATGGTTCTGTTCATCCCATCACCTAGGTTAATGACCCCCCCTAATCTTGGTATCCGACAACAGACAAGAGTGATGTCTTTAGTTTTGGTGTTCTTCTTATAGAATTGCTTACTAGGAAGAAACCATACCTTTATAGGTCCAATGATGATGATAGTCTTGTTTCACATTTTGAAAAGCTGCTAGCACAAGGCGACTTATTTGGCATAATAGTAGATCCACAAGTTATGGAAGGCGAAGATGGAGAAGTCCAAGAAGTAGCTCTACTAGCATCAGCATGTACTAAACTAAGGGGAGAAGACCGGCCTACAATGAGAGAAGTGGCGATGACACTTGAGAACTTGCTATATAAGAAGCAGATTGTTCCATGTATTGTGACACCAAGGACCACTAAGGATGAAACTATAGTTCAATGCATGCCTGAACGGATAACAAATGAACCAAGCAAACACTTCAGTTTGGAAGAGGAAATACTTTTGTCAGCAAGCTATGCTCGATAAATTTGTGTAGTCATGAATAATTAACTTCCATCAATTTCTTGCATTGTATTCGAAATGAATATGTATATCTTTTGTTGCTTTGCATGAATAATGTGTAAATACAGTAGTTATGCACTTACTATTTGCTGGTTTAACACCAAATATTATTAGTTTGCTTTCCAGTTGTTACAAAAATAGCGACGTATTTTGAAGCATATTTAGTTGATTTGGTTGTCATACTTTTTAGATTTAGACAAACCTCACCTAAAAATAAGGGAGCATATTGACAATAATTTTGGGTTGAAGTCAGATAACCTGACTAGTTTAGGTTTCAAAGTTGGCCAAGCTGGGTTTGCGCAAACAACAGGAACCTAACTAGATTGGGTTTGTCTAAATATATGAGAGGTCCACAGCTGATTCATGTATCCAACACAATAAAAAAAAAACATAAACCAGTCTAGCCTTTTAACACTTTTGCCGAAATTATTTTCAACCCCATGTTGTTGCGCATCTCTTGATCCAACGACCAAGGAGATGGTGGCCTAGGGCAACCCATCCCAAGTGAGAGATTTGATGGTCCCTTGGCTAGTTTGCTCGGAAACTAGTCATCCTTCATCATGTAAGTGCGATATTTACCAACATATTTATTATTTTCTATTTTTTGCCTTGTAAACCAAGACACTCTTCATTGTGAAAGCATGATAGTTACCCTTCCTTGGCGAAATCTAGGAAACCTATGGAGGCCGGTTGCAAAGTCAACCAGGGCGGATTTTGCAAGCAGCGCCGCCAGAGTATTGTTTCGCGATCTAAGTGTTGAACTCTCTGAGGTGTAGGAGCAACGTGTCGACAGATTGACTATAGATTTTTTTTAAAAGGAATAATATGAGATTGATTCTAGTGGGGCTTGCTGGTTCTAGTGGTGGGATGGAGTTGATGCTGGACTCAGTGCCTAGTAGTGATGCATATGCATCTCTTACATATATTGTTTGTGATGATGGATGGGCTAATTTGATTGTACTACTTTTATTTTTGTACAGACTATGTTCTTTACAAAATGCTGTGTTGAAATCATGTTAGGCTTTGTTTGGATGGTAAAAAGTTAGAAAATTTCTAACTGTAGCACTTTCGTTTGTATTTGATAAATATTGTCTAATTATGTACTAACTAGGCTCAAAAGATTCGTCTCGTGATGAACAACTAAACTGTGCAATTTGTTACTTTTTTTACCTACATTTACTGCTTCATGCATAGGTCTAAAGATTGATGTGATGGAGAGAGAGTGAAAAAACTTGGAATTTTGGGGTGCATCCAAACAAGGCCTAAGTTGAATTGGTGGTTCAAACATACACATTTGAAATATTTACTACGGATGAATTGTTGTGGCAAAATGATGCAAATATAGGGTCAACATGGTAAAGGGGCACTACTAGAGTGGCTCCAAGGTTTCAACCTCACCTGCAATTGCACTTACCGATACCACGCATGGTTCAGAATGAGCAGAATTGAGATGTGAAAGGGAAGGAAGAATTTAGAGGCTCCGTGATGACTGGCGAGCTGTGTAGGGACTATATCCGAGCAGTGTAAGAAGATGAACAGGACTGTGAAACTTCCGAGTTCCAATATTAAGAGCATTTGTAGACCAATAGCTACATTGACCGTTCTAAATTATAATAAGACGCTCTGGTTTTTCTGGAATCATAATTTCATCCATAGACGAAGGGAGTATTTCATAAGCTGTGGGGCGGGGTTTAAGTTTACCCCGTTAGCTGACCTAGACGTACGTTGCACGATGTCGCACTGGGGTCACGTACAATGGGAAGAAATCGAGCGATCTTTCTTGGCCCGGCAGTGACACACATGTTGTCTGGAGGACTCTGGAGACGGAGGACGACTGACTGACCGGCAGACCGAGCAACGAATGTGATGTCGGTCCAACTTCAGTCCCGCCCCCTTTAATTTAGCTACAACGAAAATAGGTGGAAACTGGCCTCGATGGCGATGGTCAAACGCAGTTTCTTCCTACACCACAAATCATAAATCAGTCACTCGGTCAAAGTCATCAGTCTACTCTCTGTACTGTACCGTGGAGCGTGGATGCATGACCCAACCCAAGTTACGCAAGCACCACAAAAAAATTATCTGACCAAGTCCCTGAGTAAAGTATCTCGATCAACGTACGTACAATGTACTACTCCTTGAGGAGAACCCCTCTCCCCTTATCTCTTCATTATCGTCGCTGATGTGCTCCTCCGCCTTCTCCACCAAACTCATCTGCTCCCTCTGGTTTCTCACCCCATCCTCCCCAGCTCCCCTTGTCCCATCCTTCAATACGCCGACGACACGCTCATCTTTGTCCGTGCCTCTCCCGATGCAATTGTAACAGTCAAAGACACCCTCAAGGACTTCGAGTTGGCAACCGGCTTGTCAATCAACTTCCACAAAACCACCTTCCTCCCTCTCGGTGTGCCCGCTGATGAAGCTCTTCATCTTGCTAATCTCTTTGGAGCTACGGTCTCCTCATTTCCTCAAACCTACCTTGGCCTTCCCCTTTCACGCCACAAAGTTTCTGTTGCCGACTGTCAGCCGATCATCGTAGCCTGTGATAGACATCTCTCGGGCTGGAGTGCCTCTCTTCTTAACCGGGCTGGTTGCCTCACGCTAGCTTCGGCTGTGCTCAGTGCTCTTCCTCTTCACTTCATGACTGCCATGGGACTCCACAAAACCGTGATCAAAGCCATCGACCGCCGTCGTCGGGCTTTCTTCTGGACAGGTGAAGACTCCTGCCACGGGTCCAAATGTTTAGTTGCCTGGGAGCAAGTTTGTGCTGATAAATTCAACGGCGGTCTTGGATTGAAGGATCTGGAAACTCAAAATCGTTGCCTCCTACTGAAATTTGTTGACAAACTATTCACCGGAGTTCAAACACCCTGGAGGGATTGGCTGTTGGTTAATGAGCCCATCTTCTCCGAGACCCCCTCAACCTCCTCCTCTTACCTTTGGAGTATCATTAACAGTGAGCTCTCAACGTACCGAGCCCTCACCTATGTCGAGGTCCGTGATGGCTCCTCCACTTCGTTCTGGCACGATCACTAGATCGGTGACAGCTCCCTTGCCCTTACACTACTACAGATTCGCACATCACTGCCCACCTAATCACCGCCGGAAATGGCTAAACCGGCATGATGACTCATCACCGCGGTGTCTGCAAGGTTGACGGAGCCTGACTCGCGTCGGGCAGCGCAGGCACCGGCAGTGATGAGTACCATTAATGCCGGTTTGGCACACAAACCGGCAGTGATATTGAAGTCATCTATCACCGCCGGCTCTAGCCAGGCCCCGGCCGTGATAATACCAATCGCCGCCGGCGTCTGGCAAGAGCCGGCAGTGGCCACCTGACAGCACTAAGATGACTGCAACCTTCCTCCTTTTTTTCTACCGGATTGCTTTCTTCCTCACCGAGTACAACATAATAAATAAATAAATAAAAAAGAAAATTCATAAGACCAACTTAATAATAAATTTTTGCATTACATATGTATAGAATTCTTATACGAATTCTGCATTACATAAAGGATTTATTATATTCTAATAAATAATATTAAGATCAACGACGGCGATCGTCACGTCGCGATCGACGCCGCGATCACCGCCGCCGCCGTTGCCGACGGCCTAACGCGGCTTAACCGCCTCGCGGCCTCGCGGGCCGCTGCGCGCGTGCGGCGCTTCACGGAGCTTGTCGGCCTCCTTCTCGGCCCCCAAGCGGGCCGCCCGCTCCACCTCCGCTTCCCTGCGCCAGCCCCGCTCCTGGGCGAGCTGCGCGCGTAGGGCGAGAATTTGATTCTCCGGCGTGCACAGGTGGCAGCCGGCGGAGGAAGGGAAGTTAGGGTTCACCCAACGCCGTCCTCTGCGGCCGCCGTCGTCGCCGGCGCGGCTACCTGCGTTCATCGTCGTCGGAGCAGGGGATCGTACGTGAAAGATTAGTAGGAGGAGAAAGAAAGCGCCTGGTGAAGGAGCCACAGTCGAATGGCGCAGCTTTATAAAGGTCACCGAGCGTGGGCGCTTCAGTTCCCCATTGCCGCTTCCAGTTCCCCATGCTCCCTTGCGCTGGTTCCCACGCAGCCGCGAGGAAGACGAAGCATCCGCTCATTAATCCCGGCTTGGTCCCAGACGGCAGTGATGTATAGAGTATCACTGCCGGTTCTAAACACAGGCCGGCAGTACTTACGTGCATCACTGCCGGTGCTTCCCACCAGCCGGCAGTGATTATGAAAGCTTTTCTGTCTTGTCAAGACAGCACTGCCGGGTCGTGGATATAACCGGCAGTGATGTTTTGACAAGACATAAAGCCTTGTACCATCGTCCTCTGCTTTCCTCCTCACTCCATTCCAGAACAGAGGAGCGCGCGCGGGCCATTTTCTCCATTGTTGCGGCACCTGAAAACCGTGAGCTAGAACTTAAATTTTGAAGAATGCCTTGATCATTTTGCTTCACGGTTAGTCACAAGCATCCACTCCTTTAGTTTTCTAGCTTCAATCTATGTTTTGATGGCTACATTGCTTGCTTGATTCTCATTCTAGTTCTTCCTCTCTTCTAAAGATAGCAAATTCGGTGGGAACATTGTGCAAGGATTCCAAGCAAATTCGTTGGGAACATTGTGCTAGGATTCCATCATCTCCATCATCCAAAAAGCTAGGTTGGTGATATATCTTAGAAAATTTTATGGTTTGATCAAGATGATTGTTAGTATGTGATGCTCGAATTAGTTCATTTTGCCAGAGTAGAGTAGATTACTTTACAATTTTGTTAAATTATTTAAGTGGACACATTCTTTGGAGCTACATTGCTATGGTTTTCAATTTATATATGGCTAGGGCTGCCCTTTTCAATTTTTTTCATAATTAATGCATAATTTTGTTCATGAAGCTAATTCACTAGGTACTACTTTTCCTTCTTTTGTTTTGGGCAGAGATGGATCGAAAGTGGATGAATCTGCCTCGAACGGACGAGCTTTTTATGAAAAACGTTAGAGACTTTTGCGTTGCTGCAGTAGCTCACGCTGGGGTTGGGAAGATGATCTTCTGCCCATGCAAATATTGCATGAATGTTAGGATGCTTTTGAATCCAGGCACTATCAAATCGCACTTGCAAACGAGGGGGTTCATGCCAAATTATACGATATGGTGTCACCATGGGGAAGTTGCTGTTTTTGATGCAAAGGGAAACATGATGCCAAACAATGACGATGTGGACATGCCTGATGTGCACCACGACGACGATGACGACGATCCCATTGTCAACCCGGAACCTATTACTGAGGTGCTTAGGAATACGCTAGCGGATGACATGGCAGAAGAAGATGGCATTTCTTTGATGCTACGTAATGCAGATACCGGGTTTCTTAGTGCCCGTCAACTTAAAAAGCTAGAGAAAATGAGAGAGGATGGCAAGACACCATTGTTCAAGCATTGTCCTATGAGTAAATTGGAAGCCATCATCATGTTGTTAGAGTTCAAATCTACAAACGGATTGAGCGATACAGGCTTTGATGACTTGTTAGGTAAACTAGGGAAAATACTCCCTGTAGACAGTGGGCTACCAGAAAATACATACCAGGCCAAGCAAATGATCTGCCCCCTTGGACTCGAGGTTGAACGAATACATGCGTGTTACAATGACTGCATATTGTACCGCGGCAAATACATTGACCTGGATAATTGCCCCATTTGTAATCATCCACGGTACAAGGCACTGATGTCGGAGGAGGGTACGAAGACGAGAGGAGGCCCCATAAAGGTAGCCTGGTACTTCCCTATAGCTCCACGGATACGTAGGCTATTCGCATGTGCAAAGACAGCCAAGCTGCTGCGCTGGCATGGTGAGGAGCGTAAGAACGACGGCATGCTGAGGCATCCTGCCGATGGACAGGACTGGAGGACTCTGAAAACCATGTTCTATAAGGAAATCGGTGGAGATGTAACGAACCTTTGGGTTGCATTGAGCACGGATGGGATGAATCCTTTTGACCAGGTTAGAAGCACTCATAGCACGTGGCCAGTGACGCTCTGTATATACAACCTTCCGCCGCACCTCATTATGAAGCGGTCGTACATCCAAATGCCATTACGATCCAAGGCCCAAAGCAACCCGGAATGACATCGACACTTACCTAGAGCCGAGTTGTTGATGAACTAGTGCATCTTGTTCAAGAAGGGTGTTGAGCATGTTTGGGATGAGTACAAAAAGGAACAAATCACTATCAAGGTGGTACTTGTGGCTACAATCACTGACCTTCCAGGCCGAGGTTCCTTGTCTAGAGAGAAGACAAAAGGCTATACAGGTTGTGTCGAGTGCCTAGACGAAATCGATGCAGTACACCTACCCAATAACTCAAAAATGGTTGTATTGGGGCACTGTAAGTTTCTGCCTATTAAACACAGATTCCGTAAAAATAAGATAAATTTTAATGGACAGGTTGAGACACGCAAGCCTCCTAAGTATCGAGACGGGAAAGAGATACTTCAAGAACTTAACAAACTGGACGTTGTTCTTGGCAAGGGGCAAGGGGCTAAACGAGCGCCTGAAGAGAGCATCTGGAAGAAAAAACAGTATTTTAGAAACTACCTTACTGGTCATATTTGTCTGTATGCCACAGTCTTGATCCCATGCACATTACTAAAAATGTGTGCTTTCACACACTTAACACCTTGATGAACACCGGGGGACACATAAGGATTCGTACGACACACGCAAAGACATGGAGTATTTGGGAATCGGGCCAGCCGCATCCCGTGGTTCAAGAAAATGGCCAATATGTACTTCCGGTTACATCTTGGACACTAAGCAAAAAAGAGCGAGGACATGTTAATTTCATTCTTCGATGAACTAAAAGTACCAACGGACTCTTTGTGCAAACCCAAAGAGGCTAGTGAACAAGAGAGAACGCAAGTTCAACTATGGACCTATGAAGGCCCATGACTGTCATGTCATTATGACTCAATTTCTCCCAGCTGCCTTGCGTGGTATCCTGACGGAAGATGTTCGCAAAGCGATCACAAAGTTGTGCTGGTTCATGAATGCGATCTCGAAAAAGGTCATTGATCCGAGCACGCTACAATAGCTACAGGACGACATTGCTAAAGCTCTCTCTAGTTTAGAGATGCAATTTTCACCAACTTACTTTGATGTATCAGTCCATCTTCTCATTCACCTGGTTGACCAAATAAGAGCACTTGGTCCAATGTACCTACATCAGATGTTCCCTTTCGAAAGGTTGATGAAAGTTTTCAGGAAGTATGTTAGGAACAAATTCAGACCAGAAGGGAGCATGGTTGAGGGATGGTCAACGGAGGAGTCCATTGAATTCTGCACAAATTATATGGACATCAACAAGGCAGGAGTTCCGGAGTCCCGTCACCAAGGAAGACTAGGTGGCAAAGGCACACTAGGTAGGAAACCGTGTACAGTAGTAACTATGTGTCTTGGACACGTGCTCAATTCACTGTTCTCCAGCAAGCCAAGGAGGTGATGCCATACATTACAGAACACCGTCAAGAGTTGCTACGTAAGTATCCGCAAAGGTTACAGGCTTGGCATCATAAAAAACATAAAATCGAATTTGTTGACTGGTTGCGACGTCGCTTGCTTACAGAAACGTTGGGTAATCAACTGGACAAATTAGCCAGGGGGCCTTCTAGTTCCTTTGTTAAGTACCAGGGATATGAGGTCAATGGATTCACATTTTTCACCGAAAAGCAAGATGAAAAGAGTGCAAATCAGAATAGTGGTGTTCGTTTCAATGCGGAAGACGAAGACGGCAATGTGATTGAGACGTACTATGGTGTCATAGAGGAGATATGGGAGCTATCGTATGGCTTGGTGCGGGTAGCCCTTTTTCGCTGCAAGTGGGTCCATCTAAACGAAATCAAGAAAGAACCGGATGGGTTGACTACGGTTGACCTTAAAAAGGCGCATACGGAGACGACCCTTCATCCTCGCAAAAGATGCTATGCAAGTGTTCTACGCAACGAGACAATGCAAACAACGCGAGAAGTGTAGTCTTTCAAGGCAAAAGAAAGATTGTCGGCGTCGATGGAGTGACGGATGAAGAAGGCTACGGGGGCTATGAGGAAATTCCTGCATTCGGGTCGACCGTATCCCTAACTAACATTGGAGAGGCGACGAACCAGCTTACATAAGGCGCGATCATGATGAGGCCCGATTGTTGATCCACACGAGCATAGTTAGATTATTGATAACTTTGTAATCTGTAGTCGGGCATTTGTTCGGCAACTATATATATGTATTCTAATTAATATTACTTGTGTACCTCTAAACTAGTATATGGTAGATAATTTTTTTTGATTTATTGAATTGAACTTCTTTTTTATGAACATATATAAAAGATATGCCTTCCACTTAGGACACATCCTAGTATACTATATAGCTCAAGCGGTCAAAACTCAACTTCCTAGTATACAATGGCTACATGAAGCACTTACCTCATTCTCTGTTGATAATTGGAACATGGTCACGACGACATTTGCTGACATCAATCCTCAGCTCTAGCAGTGCGAAATTAGTTTTATCATCCCTTCAAGGCGCCCAAATGGTACCGAGAACAATATCCGCCGAAGGGGGGCACTGGGCTTCTCCCAGAGGAGTGCCCAAGAAGGTGCCGTCAACCTCTGTATACAGTCACTTCGACATGTTGAATTCAATATCCCTGATTTCTCGTACTACAAGGGGATGGCTTTGCGCTACCAAAGTTACACTGCTATATCACTTAGCGAATGGACCGTGGGAAGCAACACTTTTGATGTGGTACTATATATATATATATATATATATATATATATATATATATATATATATATATATATATATATATATATATATATATATATATATATATATATATATATTGATTGATGGCCATTCTAAACCAAGCTACGATTATTTCGGGTACGATTGAGATTGGGTTGACACCAATGGCACCGGACACGAGAATAAGGCAAACAATTCGGCATAAGGTTCACTAAGCGACACCGAAGTTTCGTAGGTGATGTCTACGGTCGACCATTCGTTGTGTCTCACGTGGCACGGGAGAGTGCACTCATAAGGGCACTGCACTATATCGATACTGAGAGAGGATACACGATCGGAGACATCAACTGGCACATGTGGTTACTACAGTGGGTCAATGTGAATGGTCCAATCCCCTAGGTAGAAAGTGAATCTAATAATAGTTGGTTTGCAAGGTTGTAGTTTTATTTTGTTTTAGTTATAATTTGTTTACTCTAGTGTTTAATTGGTCTCAACACTTTGTCAGATGCAAAAATGTCCTATTTATGAAATGTAGACCTTGTCGAGTGGAACAATCTTGGTACTCATGAGTTCTCGAGTTGAGGCCATCTAAGGTTTCGAAAACTGGCATATATATGTAGCAGTGAAAAATTCAAAATTTAAAATTTGAGTTCTTCGAACTTTGTCAGATGCAAAATTATCCTATGTATCAAGTGTAGAACTTGATGAGTTTGACAATCTTTGTATTCATGACTTTTGTAGCTGAGGCCATGTATGGTTCGGTCAAAGTGTATTTTGTAAAACAAACAAGGTTTGACCTGGTCAAATTTGGTAAAATGAGGCACTAAATGATCTCAAATGAAAAACTTTTGAATACAAAGGTGTTAGAACTCATCAAGATCTATTTTTGATACATAGGACATTTTTGCATCTTACAAAGTGCAAAAGACTGTTTAAAAATCCAATTTACTAAAAGTCCTGCGCTCAACAATTACTCGCGGCCTCAGCTAAAAGCCGGCAGTGATCAGTATAATTACTGCCGGCTGTAGCCCGGTTGTTGCCGGTTTTTCTTTGGAGCCGACAGTGATGTTGTCTGGTATATAAACGAACGGGCGGGAAAATGAAAATTTCCCCCTCATTTCCCCGCCCGTTCTCCCTCTTCTTCCCCACGCTCCGCCCGACGCCGCAGCGACTGTTGACGGTAGTTAACTCCTATTTTTAATCATCAATAAATAGCTAAAAAGGGTATAATTGTAATATCACCATAGACTTAGGGGTTTAACCGACAAATTTCCACGAGTTTTGGTGAATGTCTATTTCTACGGGGGTTATCGAAAAGAGCCAAAAAGGGCCCACATGTCATGTTTACATAGAGACAAAGGAGGAGGGCCCACATGTCATGTTTACATAGAGACAAAGGAGGAGGGCCCACATGTCATGTTTACATAGAGACAAAGCAAGAGGGCCCACCTGTCATAGAGGCTAAGGTGGCGCCCCCTCCTCTAGCCAATAGGAGACAGTCTCCTGGATTGATGATATGGCACCTCACGCGGATCGATGACATGGCGCTTCACGCGGATCGATGACATGGCGATTCCTTAAGGGCTACTCCACCCAGGGCTATATAAGGAGGGCGCCCCTAGGGTTTCCCATCATTATTCTTCTACGAGATCAAAAGCTAGGGTTTCATCCTCCATCCAAGTAGAAGAGGGTCCCTCTAGTTCATCTAGTTCTAGTCTAGTTCATCTAGTTCTAGTTCTAGTTCATCTAGTTGTATCTAGAAAATAGAGAGAGATAAGAGGGGAGAGCGGAGGAGGAGCCGGGTCTGTCAGATATTCCTCAACATTGTACTTTTGCAGCATCTAGTTCGTCTTCCAGCTACTCTCCAGGTTCATCAATTCTTAATTCCTAAGTTCTTTATTTACTTTCAGCATTTACTTTCAAGTTATTTATTGGATTCCCGCTTGCATCAAGTGCTCTAGTCTTTGCAACGCTAGAGTAGTAATTAATAGATTAGGCGTGGTGCTTAGTCTGACGATTACCTGGAATTGCACCCAATCCTGCGGATTGTTGTGGTAGCCCTAGGGTAGTGACAGCCCTAACGGCCGACGTATTCCACCTCGTTCGGATTGGTGTCTGTAGGACCGTAGTCAGACTTTCCTAGCCCCATTCTCATCCATTTCCGTGGCTAGTGCTCTGATGTCCCGAAATAAGTAATCTTGAAGTAACCTTGATTCATAGATCAATTAGAGAAATCATAGGAAAACATTCACTCTCTCTCCACAAAAACATATAGTTATCCTTGGGCGTTCTTGAACCTCAACTAGTGCACTTCGCGTTCCCCGTGGAAAATCGATACCTTGGAATACTCCCGGGTGAAAGCTACATTGGTATCCGTGCGCTTGCGGATTATTCTGTGTGCATTTAAAATACCCAACAAGCTTTCTGGCACCGTTGCCTTGGAACGGTAGCTGTGCTAGTTTCGAGCCAAGGCGTCCGTGTATCCTTTTTCTTTTCCTTTTACCACCTTTCTCACCTCACCACAAACATCTACCACATGGATTCCACACCTATTCATAAATTCTCCACACCAAGGGCCGAGTTCTTAGAGCCACCACAATCATCGAAGCCAATTACAGCTTCCAGCTATGAACTCCGTCCTGGCTTTATAGCCATGGTTCGGGATCAACCCTTCTCTGGCCTAAAAGATGAAGACCCTTTCAACCATCTTAGGGAATTTGAGCTATTGTGTTCTTGCCTAACAATTGCTGGCATGACACAAGAGACCCTTAAATGGAAATTGTTTTCTTTCTCCCTTTCGGGTAGAGCAAAACAGTGGTATGCTCATTCCGTAAGAGGTGTAGATGGAAACTGGGATGAACTTCAAGAAAAATTTTGTCATGCTTTCTTCCCTCTTTCTAAAAGGGCAATCATCCGTAGAGAAATTCTTGACTTTAAACAAAAAGAGAAGGAAACACTAGGAGCAGCTTGGGCTAGATTCATGAGCCTTACTATATCTTGTCCAACCCATTCCTTGCACAAAACGTCCTTTTAGAACACTTTTATCTAGGACTCAACAAGGAAGGCTGCTCTACATCTCAACACCTCTTCGGGAGGTTCATTCTCGCACAAAACCATAGATGAGGGGAAGGCCATTCTTGAGAAAATTCTTGAGAACACCCTTACACTTTGGTATTTTTGATGAGTTTCCCGAAGAAGAAAAGGAAGTCGAGCCCATCCCGAACCAAAAGAGGAGGAACCCACAAGCTGAATTAGATATTCCAATAGACTCTTCTAAAAATTTGGTTGTTGAAAAACCTCCTAGTAAGGGAATGCAAACCCCCCTAGAGGATGATGAACCATCTCCTTTAGAGCTTCCCTTCGAATTCGAGGAAGATCTCTTTGAAGATTATGGAAATGCCTCGAATTTTCCAATCCAAGTGAGACCTCGAGCAAAGACCACTCCATCTAATCCACAGAAAGAGTCGATGGCTATAGAACACATTCAAAGCCTTTCAGCGATCATGAGTTATGAATGGCTAACTGAAACAGAGATGTCCCCCGCGGTAGCTCGAATCATCTCTCCTTCAACCATTCTTCTGTGCTAGATTAGAAGATCTACTAGGAAGGTCCTCTATAATCCTTCTGTTGGGATAAATGTTATTTCTAAGGAGTTAGCTGAAACTCTTTATCCCAACATGTCCTTAACCCCATCTCAGAAACTTCTACAAGATCCATCAGGATTTATTTTAGAAAGTCATAGGGTGTTGAGAACTGTTCCCATCAGAATCAAGAACTCTGGGATATGTCTAGATTTTCACATTTTTGACATCCCAGATATTCCTCTATTGATTGGCAGACCAATCATGAGACTACTACAGGAACAACCATTACGAGGTCAATTAGAATTCAAGGTTGGGAATTTCACTATTGTTGTTCCTCTTGATCGATCAATTAACACAATAGTGAAACCCAAACCTGAACCAGACCCTATTGAGGAGGTCTTAATGGTGTCTCAAGAGGAGATGACTCAACCATTCTTCGATGTAGAACACTTTGTTCAAGAAGAAGATGAGTCAGCGTCCATTGAGCTAGACATAAATGAACAACCTCCACCTCCTACGATAGAGCTAAAACCTCTTCCTCCTGGCCTTAAATATGTCTTTCTTTACAACAACCCAAACACTCCAGTAATCATCAGTGACAAGCTTTCTGAATATGAAGCACAACAACTTGTCACTGTGCTTGAAAGACATAGATCAGCTTTTGGCTACTCACTCGAAGACCTCACAGGCATTAGTCCCGCTCTTTGCACACATCGTATCCCTACTGATCCCAATTGTACACCCTCAAGGGAGACACAACGTAGACTTAATAACGCTATGCGAGAGGTTGTTAAGAAAGAGGTCCTTAAACTCCTACATGCTGGGATTATTTATCCCGTGCCACATAGTGAGTGGGTTAGTCCTGTCCAAGTAGTGCCAAAGAAAGGAGGAATGGCAGTTGTTGAGAATGAGAAAAATGAACTCATCCCTCAACGAATTGTCATTCCTCCTTTCTTTGGCACTACTTGGGACTAACCCACTCACTATGTGGCACGGGATAAATAATCCCAAGATGTAGGAGTTTAAGGACCTCTTTTCTTAACAACCTCGCATAGCGTTATTAAGTCTACGTTGTGTCTCCCTTGAGGGTGTACAATTGGGATCAAGAGGGGATACGATGTGTGCAAAGAGCGGACTAATGCCTCGTGAGGTCTTCGAGTGAGTAGCCAAAAGCTGATCTATGTCTTTCAAGCACAGTGACAAGTTGTTGTGCTTCATATTCAGAAAGCTTGTCACTGATGATTACTGGAGTGTTTGGGTTGTTGTAAAGAAAGACATATTTAAGGCCAGGAGGAAGAGGTTTTAGCTCTATCGTAGGAGGTGGAGGTTGTTCATTTATGTCTAGCTCAATGGACGCTGACTCATCTTCTTCTTGAACAAAGTGTTCTACATCGAAGAATGGTTGAGTCATCTCCTTTGAGACACCATTAAGACCTCCTCAATAGGGTCTCGGTTCAGTTTGGGTTTCACTATTGTGTTAATTGATCGATCAAGAGGAACAACAATAGTGAAATTCCCAACCTTGAATTCTAATTGACCTCGTAATGGTTGTTCCCGTAGTAGTCTCATGATTGGTCTCGCCAATCAATAGAGGAATATCTCGGGATGTCAAAAATGTGAAAATCTAGACATATCCTGCAGTTCTTGATTCCGATGGGAACAGCTTCAACACCCTATGACTTTCTAAAATAAATCCCGATGGATCTTGTAGAAGTTTCGAGATGGGGTTAAGGACATGTTGGGATAAAGAGTTTCACCTAACTCCTTAGAAATAACATTTATCCCAACAAGGATTATAGAGGACCTTCCTAGCAGCATCTTCTAATCTCGCACGTAAGAATGGTTGAAGGAGAGATGATTCAGCTACCGCGGGGACATCTCTCACATTTCTCAGCTTAGCCATTCATAACTCATGATCGCCGAAAGGCTTTGAATGTGTTCTATAGCCATCGACTCTTTCTGTGGATTAGATGGAGTGGTCTTTGCTCGAGGTCTCACTTGGATTGGAAAATTCGAGGCATTTCCATAATCTTCAAAGAGATCTTCCTCGAATTCGAAGGAAGCTCTAAATGAGATGGTTCATCATCCTCTAGGGGTTTGCATTCCCTTACTAGGAGGTTTTTCAACAACCAAATTTTTAGAAGAGTCTATTGGAATATCTAATTCAAGCTTGTGGGTTCCTCCTCTTTGGTTCTAGGATGGGCTCGACTTCCTTTTCTTCTTCTGAAACTCATCAAAAATGCCAAAGTTGTAAGGGGTGTTCTCAAGAATTTTCTCAAGAATGGCCTTCCCCTCATCTATGGTTTTGTGCAGAATGAACCTCCCGAAGAGGTGTTGAGATGTAGAGCAGCCTTCCTTGTTGAGTCCTAGATAAAAGTGTTCTAAAAGGACGTTTGTGCAAGGAATGGGTTGGACAAGATATAGTAAGGCTCATGAATCTAGCCCAAGCTCCTAGTGTTTCCTTCTCTTTTGTTTAAAGTCAAGAATTTCTCTACTGATGATTGCCCTTTTAGAAAGAGGGAAGAAAGCATGACAAAATTTTTCTTGAAGTTCATCGGCGTATGTGCATTGATTATAGAAAACTCAACAAGGCTACAAAGAAAGATCACTTCCCGTTACCCTTCATTGATGAAATCTTTGGAACGGCTTGCAAATCACTCTTTCTATTGTTTCCTTGATGGTTATTCTCGATATCACCAAATCCCGATCCACCCAGGATGACCAAAATAAGACAACTTTCACATGCCCGTATGGAACTTTTGCATACCGACGAATGTCGTTCGTGTTGTGCAATGCTCCGGCTTCTTTCCAACGGTGCATGATGTCTATTTTCTGTGATATGATCGAGAAAATCATGGAGGTGTTCATGGATGACTTTACCGTCTATGGCAAAACCTTTGATTAGTGTCTGGAGAATGTAGACAAGGTCTTACAGTGGTGTGAAGAAAAGCACTTAGTCCTGAACTGGGAAAAATGCCATTTTATGGTTCAGGAAGGAATAGTGCTAGGACACAAGGTGTCAGAACGTGGGATAGAAGTAGATAGAGCAAAGATTGAAGTTATTGAAAAACTTCCACCTCCCATAAATGTGAAAGGAATCCGTAGCTTCTTGGGACATGCGGGGTTCTATAGGCGATTTATAAAGAATTTCTCTCAAATCGCTAGACCCTTGACTAGTCTCCTAGCTAAGGATGCACCTTTCATCTTTGATGATGAGTGTCATGAATCTTTTCAAATCCTCAAAGAAGCACTCATCTCGCTCCAATAATCCAACCACCGATTGGGAGCTTCCTTTTGAGATCATGTGTGATGCTAGCGATTTTGCGGTTGGTGCCGTTTTAGGCCAAACCAAGGATAAGAAGCATTATGCCATATCCTACGCTAGCAAAACCTTGTCCGGACCACGACTCAATTATGCTACAACCGAAAAAGAGCTATTGGCTGTTGTTTTTGCTATAGACAAGTTTAGATCTTACTTAGTGGGGGCAAAGGTAATTGTCTATTCGGATCATGCTTTGCTCTTAAGTACCTCCTCACTAAGAAAGATGCTAAGCCTCGGCTAATTCGATGGATTCTTCTACTCCAAGAGTTTGACTTAGAAATCCGAGATAGAAAGGGAGTAGAAAATTCTGTAGCCGACCACTTGTCTAGGCTTCAGTATAAGGAAACACATGAGCTTCCCATTAATGACTACCTAAGGGATGACACCCGCTCAAAATACAAGACTCCGATCCTTGGTACGCGAGACATTGTAAACTTTATAGTGAAAGGCTATGTTCCACCTGGTGCAAACAAAAGAAAATTGCTACATGATAGCCGTTTTCACTATTGGGATGAGCCGTACCTTTTTCGAGTTGTAGCCGATGGATTGTTGAGGAGATGTGTCCCTATGGCTGAGGCTATTCAAATTATGGATAGATGCCATTCCTCGCCATATGGAGGACACTATGGAGCATTCCGGACACATGCCAAGATCGGCAAAGTGGTTTTTTCGGCCAACGATGTATGAAGATACAAAGGAGTTTGTCGGGAGATGACACCGATGTCAAAAACATGGGAATATTAACTCACGAAATGCAATGCCTCTCACAAACAATCTCCAAGTTGAACTCTTTGATGTTTGGGGCATTGATTTCATGGGGCCATTCCCTATGTCCGGGAATTGTGAATACATCTTAGTAGGCATGGACTATGTGTCCAAATGGGTAGAAGCACTACCACGTCGTAAAGCGATTCAAAACATGCCAAGAGAATGTTCCATGAAGTAATCTTTCCTCGCTTTGGTACACCGCGGATAGTCATAAGCGATGGTGGTTCCCACTTCATCGATAGACACTTCCGGAAGTACTTAGCAGATCATGGAATTCGTCACAATGTCGCAACGGCATACCATCCTCAGACTAGCGGTCAAGCAGAAACATCTAATAAACAAATCAAGAATATTCTGCAAAAGACTGTAGATGAAATGGGTAAGGGATGGAAGGACAAACTCCATGATGCACTTTGGGCTTACCGAACTGCATTCAAGACACCCATAGGCATGTCACCTTATCAACTTGTATATGGGAAGACGTGCCATTTGCCTGTGGAATTAGAGTTCAAAGCTCACTGGGCAATCAAGAAATGGAACATGGATCTCCACCTACCTAGCAAGAATCGTCGTCGATGCGGCTATCCGAGCTAGAAGAGTGGAGAGAAAAGGCCTATCATAGTTCTAAGATCTATAAAGAAAGAACAAAAAGGTGGCACGATAAGAGAATCAAGTACAAGGAGTTTAAACCTGGAGATAAGGTTCTACTATTTAATTCAAGGGTTAAGCTCTTTGGACATGGAAAGTTGCGAAGTAAGTGGGATGGCCCATACAAAGTCATTGACACTTCAACCCACGGGGCCATTACCATCCAAGACGATGTAGGAAACACTTCTAAAGTAAACGGCCAACGCTTGAAAGTGTATCTTGAGCCACAAATCAACACGGTTGAGGAACTCGATGTTATTGAGTTCATAGAATTCCCGCATTAAAACTCAATCAACCAAAGCTCTAGGCAACTAATGCTCGATTACCTAACCCTTAATATGCTCCATGAGTTTTGTTGTCTATTTGAGTTACCGGGATTTGCTAAGTTTGAGAACAGTGAGACCTTACATCAATCAACCCAAGAGTGAATGACTATGCCAACATCTAGCTTGGGGGAGAGCACCCCCATGTATCTAGCTAAGTATTTCTTGTTCCCATCTTATTTATTTTAATTTGCTTGCTATATTTAGTTTTGTATAATGTCTAAGTTTGTTAAATAAAAAGAAAGTGTACAAGTTTTTGCTTAAATAAATCCCTAGAATAAACTCTTTGGAAGTGATGAATAGTTGCTCTGCCGTAATTCCTTTCAAGTGCACATTTTCAACGTAGAACTCTCCAAAGTTTTGGACACCTTTGTTTTGATCTAAGATTTGCTCGAACCCGAAACTTGTGGGTAGCGAATTCTTGATCTAAGTCTAGGTAGTTGACGGGTATGATATGAGAAGGTCTCGAGCTTTCTTTGTTTATCTTGTTCTAAGTGATACTAGAGTTCTGGAGAATTTATCTTTTGAAAATTCAAAATGTTGCATGATGAGTTCCGGTATGACGAGTTTAAATTCCTACCACTTTGCCATATATGCATGCTTGATAGAATAGGAAGTCCACTTATACTTACTTATGCTTTGAGTGTGGTCAATTGTGTTGACCCTTAGAAACTCGTCATACAGTTAAAGTCAAGATCACACACACGTACATCATGCACCCCTCGCTACTTCTACCCTGGAAGTACGCGCCACCATATTCATCCATTTAGACACATCCCAAAATTGTTCTACTCCTACACCGGGGAGTGAGCATCAAAAATATCCCTTCATCCATTGCTAGGCCTTTTGTTATCCAATAAAGCTCCAAGTATGTGTTTGCTGCTACATCCATCAATATTTTCAAAAAAAGAGACCAAGGTGCTTCATCAAAAAAAAGAGAGAGAAAAAAAAGGAAAGAAAAGCAAGAGAACAGAATGTCCCAACATAGAGAGATTTCCAGCAGTTCAAGTTCTCCCAAATTCTTCATAGTTCAAGCAAGGTATGCGGTTCAAGTTCTCCCGAATTTCTTCAAGGAGCAAAAGTAGAAGTTAGGTATTCACCATCATCATCCCATTTCCCCTTCGTTTCTACTTATATCCATCATCACCATTTGCCACTACCATCATATATCCACTTAACCCATATATAGGACCACACACATGCACATCTTGATTTGATTGTATGTCCGGTTTCTTCGGATCCATGGTTTGACTATGCAACATATGTATAAGCTCCCACCTACAAACTCCACATAAGCCTACTAGAGGTAGGGTGAGAGAGTGAAGGCACCATATTACTCGCCTTATGCCAAAAATACCACATATCTTGAGAGAAGAGAGAAGGCATACACCATCAATGCCTTGGTAAGGATCCGAAATACCACAAAGGAGAGACTTGAGAGGGTCATACACGGGAATCTCTCGAGTTTTATTTGAAAAACTTGCCAAAAACTCCGGAATGAAGGTTGAGCAAAGAGCTAGAGACATAGTGCTTGACTTGACCGTTAAATCTTTCAACCGCTCAAGACCCAAGTGAAGGCTACAAGCCCCATGGTAGAAGGTAATACGGGTAAGTTTGAAGTCGAATAGTCCACTCTAATCCGAAGAGAGTTCTTGTTTGAACGCATGTGTACTTTTGAGGCGTGAAAGCATTGCGGCAACTCCTAATCCATTCTCGAGTTTATCTTTGCTCGGGGACGAGCAAAGGGTAAGCTTGGGGGAGTTTGTTGACGGTAGTTAACTCCTATTTTTAATCATCAATAAATAGCTAAAAAGGGTATAATTGTAATATCACCATAGACTTAGGGGTTTAACGACAAATTTCCACGAGTTTTGGTGAATGTCTATTTCTACGGGGGTTATCGAAAAGAGCCAAAAAGGGCCCACATGTCATGTTTACATAGAGACAAAGGAGGAGGGCCCACATGTCATGTTTACATAGAGACAAAGGAGGAGGGCCCACATGTCATGTTTACATAGAGACAAAGCAAGAGGGCCCACCTGTCATAGAGGCTAAGGTGGCGCCCCTCCTCTAGCCAATAGGAGGCAGTCTCCTGGATTGATGATATGGCACCTCACGCGATCGATGACATGGCGCTTCACGCGGATCGATGACATGGCGATTCCTTAAGGGCTACTCCACCCGGGGCTATATAAGGAGGGCGCCCCTAGGGTTTCCCATCATTATTCTTCTACGAGATCAAAAGCTAGGGTTTCATCCTCCATCCAAGTAGAAGAGGGTCCCTCTAGTTCATCTAGTTCTAGTCTAGTTCATCTAGTTCTAGTTCTAGTTCATCTAGTTGTATCTAGAAAATAGAGAGAGATAAGAGGGGAGAGCGGAGGAGGAGCCGGGTCCGTCGGATCTTCCTCAACATTGTACTTTTGCGGCATCTAGTTCGTCTTCCGGCTACTCTCCGGTTCATCAATTCTTAATTCCTAAGTTCTTTATTTACTTTCAGCATTTACTTTCAAGTTATTTATTGGATTCCCGCTTGCATCAAGTGCTCTAGTCTTTGCAACGCTAGAGTAGTAATTAATAGATTAGGCGTGGTGCTTAGTCGACGATTACTGGAATTGCACCCAATCCTGCGGATTGTTGTGGTAGCCCTAGGGTAGTGACAGGCCCTAACGGCCGACGTATTCCACCTCGTTCGGATTGGTGTCTCGTAGGACCGTAGTCGGACTTTCCTAGCCCCATTCTCATCCATTTACGTGGCTAGTGCTCGATGTCCCGAAATAAGTAATCTTGAAGTAACCTTGATTCATAGATCAATTAGAGAAATCATAGGAAAACATTCACTCTCTCTCCACAAAAACATATAGTTATCCTTGGGCGTTCTTGAACCTCAACTAGTGCACTTCGCGTTCCCCGTGGAAAATCGATACCTTGGAATACTCCGGGTGAAAGCTACATCGGTATCCGTGCGCTTGCGGATTATTCTGTGTGCATTTAAAATACCCAACAGCGACGAGGACCGCCACCACCCCACGCCGTCGCCGCCCGCGTCGAGGAGCAGCTCCACCGTTGCCCGTGCTGACGAGGACCGCCACCACCCCGCTCCGCCGCCGCCCGCGTCAGCAGCCCTCGCGCGCCGCATCGAGCACGCCGTGCGCGCCTCTGCTGCCCCGTGCTCCGGCGCGCTGAGCGCCAACGCCGCCGCCTACTCCACCGGGCGCACGCGGAGCTCACCCCGGCATACGCACCTCCGGCTTCTTCTTCTTGCGGGTCACAACATTTGGAGCGCGCGGTCGCGGGGGCTTCTCTCGTCACGAGGTAGGTACCCTCCACCCCGCCCCTTACATATTTGACGAAATGTTTCGGCGTCGCCGCCTTCACGAGCACCGAACTCCGGCGCCACCGCCCCCTCGCGACGAGCACCGTCGCCGCCGTGTGGAGGAGCATCACCGGAGGCCCCTCCTCAATCCCCAGCACCCTCGAGCTGACGAGCACCGCCGCCCGCCGTGTGGAGGAGCACCTCCAGCGCCCGCTTCCTCCATCGCCAGCTTCTCCGCGCCGACGACAACCACCACCGGGCCCTTCCTCCTGCGCCACCGCCAACACTCCGACGAGCAGCACCACTGTCCCCTTCAGCCAGCGCCACCGTGCTTCAGGCGGTTAGCCATCCCTCCCTGCTCTTACATGATAAGCTCTAAATGTTATGCTAAATGATATGCTAATTGATATGCTAATTGATATGCTAAATGTTATTCTAATTGATATGCTAAATGACATGCTAAATGATGTTAAGCTAAAAAATGTTATGCTCTAAAATGATGATATGCTAGATGATATGCTCTACAATTAATGATGATATGCTCTAAATGATACTCTAAAATTATGATATGTAGTCAACCATGGCAAAGCATACTATGTTGTTCATGTTGGTCGTACTCTGGAATCTATCGAACTTGGGAGGACCGCAACGCTCAAATACATCGCCCGATAATTTGCACAAGAAGTACTACACGTAAGCCGACGCCGTGAGGGCCTACAATGAGTGGAGGCTTGTGAACCCTCGCCGGGAGCAGACCATTGGAGATTGAAGAGCGAGCGCCACCGGTGATTTTAGAGCTGCCTGCACTAGTGATCGAAGAGAAGCCACCCGTCTTAGATAGGAAGACTAGAACGATATTTGCTCCTTATTCTTGGAAAGATGCCATGCTTGTGCTTATGGCTATTGTCATTGCTTTTTTTATTGGGAAGTCGATGTAGAGTAATTTGTCAACTTAGTAGCATGTGTTCAATGAAACAATGAGTAGTTTGGCACTTAATATTACACTATGTAATAAATCTTTGCCCTTTTTTAATAATAATTGTGCCTAGTAAACACGCGAACTAACCATGATCATGTCACAGCCATGGTTCGCATTCCCCGTGCCTGAAAAAACCTTGGGGAGCAAGCTGCGGGTGGCAATCAGGCTAACCAAGCAAATCAGGATGCTGATAGCCCGAGTGATTTTCTGGACCTACGCGGTTATGATCAAGATAAACAACCTAACCAGGTAAATTTGGTGTGATTTTATGATGTTGCCATATCCGTTAATCAATTGAGAGAGGGTATTAACTTACTCCTATTTTTAGGAGGAACCTACGCCGGCGAATGCGGAGGCCAATGCACTGGCCAATGCGCCGGCCCAAGCGCCAGAGGGCTCGGGTCGCACCCGCAGTCGAAACCAAGCGTGGCCCGACAAAGCTTCATCTAGACAAGCATTATCGGGTCACAAGATTTGATGAATTTGGGATGCCGGCCTCACCGGAAATTGCTGTGAGGAAATACTCCTCAACCCTCGGCATCCTTGTTAGGGACTTTGTCCCCTTGAAGTACTGGAAGTGGAGGGGCAAAGAACCTGAAAATCCAGAAAATCCAGAAAATTCGGAAGATCCAGAAGATCCGGAAAATCCGGAAGAGGTGAACCCGGCTGTGGTCCCTGCTAGTATCAAGAGAGATATATGGGAGTCACAGATCCCAAAGTATTTCACTTTCCCTCCAGAAGGCCCTTTATTTAACAGAGAGAAGGCCCGGAAGAGAACCTACGAAAAAATGGGGACAATGTTCAAGTATTTTAGGAGTCAAAATTACAAGAAATATATACTTACAGAAAATCGAGATCCAGACTTTGAGCATGGAGAGTTGGCCAAGCAGGCTCCATTCTGGCAGGAATTCAAGGAGCACTGCACCTCTGAGGATTTCCAAGCACTTAGCGCGAAGAATCAGGAGAACTCGCAGAAGTCAGACAATCCACATCATTGTGGCTCCCGTGGATATGCCAAGTTGGTGACCGTTATTGAGGCGGAATTTGAGAAGCAGGCTAGACTTATGGAACAAAACATTGCAGTTGAGACTGCAGATTGGGATGATAGGACGATAATGTACTGTATCGGGAGGAAGTGCCGTCACGGTGATGATGGGAGCTTCAGTGTCTTAAATCATCCAAAGAATACAAAGCGTATAGACGATCCAGTCGTCAGCGCCATCGTCAGGAGGATCTCCCAGGTCCAAGACGAGGTGAGGCAAGGCACTCGCACCTCTCACAGGGAGAACGACGTGCTCACCCAAGCACTTGGGAACAAGGAGCACCCTGGTCGCACCAGAGGAACCGGTGTGGTTAATTGGTTCGAAGGATTCCCGGCCGAGGCCGATACTTACCGGAGCCGCAACCGGGGAAAACGGGCACGAGAGGAAGAGACAAGGAGGATGATTCGGGAGCTGGATGAAAAATGGGAATCCAGGGTTGCAGCTATCGTTGAGTCGAAAGTCAGCCAAGTCCTGGCCTCCCGTCAAACGGAGGGTCCAGCACCGGACCTTACACCGCGCGAGAACCTTACACTACAACAAAACCGAAGGTCAAGCGTGGCTCGACCCTATTGTAAGGGAAGACCCGAATGCGCCTCATCCGTTGGACAACATCAGTGAAAATGTCAATGTCAGGCTATACATCCAACAGTCATGGACAAAGGACAAGGTAGCGATCGGCCGAGCCTGGCCCGCGGGAGATGGCACCGTTAATGGCACCCCGATTCCACCGGGGTATGCCCATGTGACCATCGACATGGTACTTCAGAAGAAGTACAACAGGATACTGATCGAGCACCCCGCATCGCAGTCCATGTCGAAACTTGGCCAGAACAAGGGATGTCATGTGGCCTGGCGTAAGCGCCTCATTAACCTTGAGCACGAGTTGTCCTCGGACGAAGAGGATGAGGAAGAGGGCGAATGCGGCTCCTCACCCTTACCATCTTCGAGCGGAGGACAGGCCCCTGGGATGCAAAGAATCACGGGGATGACTTCTCCACCTCCTACCCAGCACCTGTCCACCTCCACCTCCACCTCCAACTCAGCAGAAGACACTGCCATGTCCACCTCCACCTCCACCTCCTACTCAGCAGAAGACACTGCCATGTCCACCTCCACCACCTCCTCCTCAACCTGTTGTTGTTCCTGCTTCTGGTCGCTCTACATCAAGAGGGTCCACACAAAACCCTCTGGCTGGAAAAGGAAAGGTTCCTACCGGCTCTACATCAGGATTTAAAGGACAGCAGAAACGTCCTCCTGTGCCTAAAGCAACAAGTAATGCATCGTCGCAGTCGTGCAAAAGATCCTCGGGGGTAGTTGACCAATGGCAGAAAGAGAAAAACAAGAGGCCATTCAGTGGCAGCATTACAAACATTATGCAGCAAAAAGTCAGTCACACTGTACCTAACGAAACTTATGTTACATTCCTTAAGCAACTTGGCACCATGCCCTCTGACAGTCAGAAGATCAAATGGAAAAAGCATAGATCGAACATGTACATTAATGAAATGACCGACGAGGACGATTTCCATATCCATGAACTTAGAATAAATGACTTGCTCGCAAAAGACCCTGCACGGACCAGAGAAGAAGTGGAGGAAGTCTATTGGGCCTCAATGGGGACCACACCTTTGGCAAAGAAGTTTCAGCTTAAAATGGATTTGGTTTCCACGGAGGAATACGAGGGATTGCCCACACCGCTTAAGCGCTTGCATGATTATTACTTGTATCATTCACGGGTGGTTGAAACTGGATGGTTTGCTTTCATTATCAATCCTCCGGTTGTTTTCTTTTATCAAGAAGAAGAGAAATACGATGTCGATTAGGAGTGCCTGTTCCAGCTGTACCAGAGACGCAGCCTCGATGTACAGCTTTTGTGCTTGTGGACCATGTAAGTACCCTACACACATGAAATGCTACAGAATGCTCTTTCTAGACATAAATTGTTTAATTTTGTGCACTTTACATGATCTTTTATGCAGGTTAGTTGCAAAATATTGCTTCTTAAAGCCGCGTCAACTCGGCCACATAGGCTTCTTAGACCCTATCAAGGTCAATCAAAAAGCCTGCCTTGGCCAACTTGGTCATTCCTCCGGCATGGATACCCTGATAGAGTTATTGGTGCAGATTTTTGAAGCGTTTTTTGACAAAAAGAAAACCCACATACTTCTACCCTACAACTTTAAGTATGTGTTCTTGACCAGGGGTGTTTACACTAATTTTTTTCCGGACTATTCGTTACTTACAGTTTTTCGATTGCAACGACCATTACGCCCTCGTTTGTGTTAATCTTATAAAAAATGAGATCGAGGTGTGGGACTCCAAGAAAAAGCCACTGGAGGATGTGCAGCCACCGGTCGACGTGCTGAATGCGTAAGCGATGCTAGCAACACCATATTCCTATCATCACAATATGCCTTTTTCTATTTATTTCTTTTAAATATTCTTCCTAATTTTGCATAGTGTGCGGAAGAAGCATAGAGGTGGGACGCAAACAGATTTCATTGTTGTTGAAATGACCAAGATCCCGTACCTCAAACAGTCGTATGCCAATAATGAGTGTGGCTTCTATATCATGTGGGCGATGTACCGCTATATTGGACAGTCTACAAAGATGCCAGATGAATTTATGAGTATAATCCCCCTTTTCATTTATTTCTTTTAATGCAAAAATATATATATACTGTACTGATTTTTATACTTGCCTCTTTTTGGAACAGCGTGAGAAATTTGATCACCAAAGGCTGCTAGATTATGAGATAGAGACACTTCAGTGCGACCTGGCACAATTCATGCTGGCGGATGTGTTTTCAAGAGGTGGCTTATATACAATTGCAACTGCAAAGAAGTATAAGGATCATTATACAAAAGAGGACATCGCCCGTCTGCTAGATTATTATGCATAATTTCTTATTTTATTGTTGTCGAAAAAACATTTATGTAACGAATATACGGTGAATGTTGGATGGAAACTAGTAGCATAATATATTTTATATAATTATAATTATATATTTATTATTAATAATTATTCGTTATATAATTACGGTCCAATATTATTATTGTAAATATATAATTATTATAATTACAAATAAAAAGTAGAAAAACAAAATCACCGCCGGATCCAGCCCTAAGCCGGCAGTGTTGGCTCCGACTACACTGTCGGCTTAACACTCGAGCCGGCAGTGTTGTCAAAGATAACACGGCCGGCTTGTTCCACAAGCCGGCAGTGTTCTCCCTGACAATACTGACGGCTCCTGTAATGAGCCGGCAGTGTTGGGATCGTACAACACTGCCGGTTTTCGGAACAAGCGGCAGTGTTAGGCTCGTACAACACTGCTGGTGTCTGCTACGAAACGGCAGTGTTGTTAACTCATCACCGCCGGAGAGAAAAAACCGGCTGTGATGCACCACCCACAACACTGCCGGTTGTGCACTGCCGGTTCACTTTCCGGTTGTGATGAGGGTTACGAACCGGCTGTGATATAAAAATCTGTAGTAGTGTTACTTATTCTGCTCTCTTTTCACATACACTCAGGCCTAACATTTCGGCGCAGAGGTTTTCTGTGATGGGTTTGATTTGCGCTTAAGACCAAGGCTAACTCGGGCTGCCGACGGCGAGCTCGCATCTCTCATGGCTGTTTTGCAGGGTGTGCATCTACAGGATGGTCAGGATATCAGGCGACTCACGTCCACACGCAAGCCATTTCATTCCAGGGATGTATACATGACACTGGCGCCTACTCCATCTTCACAAGATCTGCACGGGAAATGGATTTGGAAGACAAAGGTGCCGAACAAAGTTAAGATATTTGCATGGCTCTACTTCCGGGATAGGCTGAGCACCAAAGCAAATTTGTTCCATAAGCACGTCATGAACGATGCCGTGTGTGGCTGCTGTAACCACCCCGTGGAAGACCGGCATCACGTCTTCTTTGCCTGTCCCCGGAGCAACGAGGTATGGACCTCTCTCGGCCTGCAGTCGCTCAGCTCAACACAAGACATCGATGTTTGGACTATGCCGTCCTCGTGCCACCAGGACCCGGCGACCTTGTCATCTGTTCTTCTAACAACCTTATGGCGCATCTGGGATGCACGCAATGGCACCGTGTTCAGAAATGAGAGACACACGGTCAGAGCTATTGTTAATAGGGTGTGTGATGATCTAATGATCTGGGAAGGAAGATTTGTCTCTGCCTCCATGGTTCCCGGCCTGCGTAGCTGGTGTGCTTTCCTTCGTTCCCGCATAACTCCTAGCCCGAGTAACCTTATGGCGCATCTGGGATGCACGCAATGGCACCGTGTTCAGAAATGAGAGACACACGGTCAGAGCTATTGTTAATAGGGTGTGTGATGATCTAATGATCTGGGAAGGAAGATTTGTCTCTGCCTCCATGGTTCCCGGCCTGCGTAGCTGGTGTGCTTTCCTTCGTTCCCGCATAACTCCTAGCCCGAGTCCCCGTATTGGACTGGGAATGTAATGAAAGAACATCTATGTACCTGACTTTTTACTTAATATAATCAACCAGGCGGGGAAGCTCTCCCCTCCGTAGTTTCCTTTTCAAAAAAAAAATACAACCAGGAGAACTTTCCTTGCCGAATTATTATATAATTAATTAATAAAGAAAAGCGAAGCGTAGTGCTGCTTTATGTTTTGTATACAAAGGCGAAGTAGCCCTTTTCATCCCTAAACTATCGGCCAAGGCACATTCTAGTGGAGAATCAGTGATCAGGATCACCAAACCTCGTCTGCGTTTTTGAGCTCTTCATCGGCCTGCATGCAGTGGTAGTTGTATAGCGACAGCGGCATACTTCCGAGCACGGCATACCGGGCTAGCTCATGTATGATCGGAAGCATGCAGCTAGCCCGGCCGGTGTCTAGGCCCATACTTGGGCTACTTCTAAGGTCCGTCAGGTGACACGACCTGCTAAAGCGGGCCTCGGGCTGGCTTGGCCTCCTTGGCAGGCCATGCTTATCTAGCCAGTCTGGCCTCTTCGTTACGGCCCAGGAGTCACGGCGGGCCATGCCTAGGCTGAACCAGGCTGGGCCGAGCTCTCCATGTGGCCCATCCTGGACGAATAGACTTCTCCTCTTTGCAAAATACCCCCCTCAATGTTTCTAATAATCCTGATTATTTGCAAAATAGTCCTGGCCTCTATCCAATCATCGCCAGTGCGAACGAATGAGCGTCCGGCCAATGGAGGCAGCGCTGCTGCTCAGAGTAGCAAATGGAGCCGGCTCCTGAGCGCTGCGCCAGCATCCGTGGTAGCAGACAGTGGCGAGAGCGGCCAACAAATGGAGGCGGCTCCTGAGCGCCGCGTCGCATCCGCGGTAGCAGACAGTGGCAAGAGCAGCCGGGGAGGAGGCTGTTGACTGTTGATCGAGATCGTAGGAGGATGCGGACTAGCTGATGAGAGACAAGCCTGGTTTAGATTTCAGATTTCACTCTCAAATTCTACTATGCAAAAAGAAGATTCTCCGTCACATCAAAATGCCGGCACATGTATGAAGTATTAAATATAGATAAAATAAAAAACTAATTACACAGTTTTGTTGTACTTTGCGAGACGAACATTTTAAGCCTAATTAATCAATGTTTGGACAATTATTACCAAATAAAAACAAAATTCTTCAATGTGACAGGACATCTACTATATAAAATTGGCGCACCAACTTTGATAACTAAACAAGGCCAAAGTATAGGCGGCACTCGGTCGGGTCGGGTGAGGCAATCAGGCAACAGCGCCACAGCGGAGGTAACCCTTCCGCCCATCACGCCACCCCACATTTGCCCATGGCCACTTGTTTTGATTCATTGATTGTAATTCGATTTCTCATATAAAATTAGAGAAAATTAACATTCTTGCTGCTCCGCGTGTGATTTTTTCTTCTGAAGTTCCAGAAACATTTAATTGAGCCATCAATTCCAGGAATCCTGCAGCAATCTGTGGTGCCCGCACTGTGCAAATTGAAACTATCTTGTGTATCGTCTTTGTAGCATTCTAAGAGCAACTCCAATAGTTTTGCAAATGGGCTTTGCATTCTTATTTTTTAAAAAAAGTCTATAAAACTCCTATCCAACAGTTTTGCAAATGAGCTTTGCATTTTTGTTAACTTGGCAAAATCCTGTGATGGATTGGCATATATGCAAGCTCATAATCGGCTTGGCATTCCGTCTCGCGCACTACTCCCGCGCGTGCTCTTCCCTCCTGCTCCACCGGGTTTCCTTTTTTGGATTTTGGCAAGTCAATTTTGCCAAACCGTTGCTGATAACCTTTTTTTCTCCTCCCCATATTTATTTGAGAGTTGGCAAACTCCATGTTTTGCCAAACAAAAAATGCAAAACTGTTGGAGTTGCTCTAACTGACAGAGCATGAAATCTGTGCAGAGTCAAATGAATCCATGTGAATGCTTCATGACACGAACGGGTTTTGCATTTGTTTATAGTGGGTTTATTTATTTTTTTTTGACGGAGGCAAGCCGTGCTTTTATACAGCACAAACAGTGTAAGATACAGAGTTCACAAAACAAAAATAAAACGGTAGCAAGAACGCAAGAGACTGGGGATCCCAGGTTTATAGTGGGTTTATTGGTCGTTAACTTCGAGATTAGACAGCTAGTTTTGCATTTTGGGAGGATAGCAAGTAGGAGAATGCTGTTCCTGGCTGTAGTTGCAGTGTTGCTACAGTGCCACCAGCATTAGCCTGTATCAGTCGATGCGGCGATATTAGCATAGATGGAGTACTCTTAGTTGTACACTGAGCCCAAATTTTGAGTTACTCTCAGCAAGTGCTCTGGAATTAGCTGCTGTGAAGCAGCCATTCCAGAAGGCTTCACTTCCTGCAGCATCAAAACTGAGCCTCCTGATGTCCTGTGTTGTGATGTGTGTTCCTTAGTATACCTAGCTTAAAGCGATCCTATACAATCAGAGTTGTTATCAACCTAACCCACCAAAGCAGCATTCCCTGCCTTGCTAGACTGGGTGATGAGCAATGTGCAAGTCTGCAAATCAGATAGGAACAAGCTCATGGTGCTGTCGTGCAAAAATGTGAAATTCCACCCATGTGAGAGGATAATTTCACCATCAATTCCTGCTTCACTTTCTGCACGAGAGTCCTGAAAAGCTACATGTTTTTTAGTCGATATCTGCTTTTTCTTAGCAAGTGCTCTGGCATTGGCTGCTGTGCTGCAGCCATTCCAAAAGGCTTCATTTCTTATAGAATCATAGTACATGATCTGGATGATCCAGGCTTTGACGTAAGATCCTCTGTTTACATAGTCCATATCTTGTAGCACCAGCAGCCTTCCTGCCTTGCTATAATAGGTAATCAGCTAGATCCTCTGTTTACATAGCTAAAAGAAACTCGTGAAGTAGCATTCCCTGCCTTGCTAGACTGGGTAATCAGCATTCCAGTAACAACTTTTGTTGAAACTAAAGTATCTATGCTTGTGATGGGTACAGCTGCTCTGCTGGGTATCAAGGCAACCCTTACATTACAAATGGATATAAATTAATAAATTAACTTTGTTTTATTCCCTTGCAATATGGATTAAAATGCAAATGAATTTAACAACAACGATTTGTTTGATGACAAGTTAATCCACATCAGAACACCCTGCCGAAAGTTAAATAGCACCATTTTTATTTACACTCAAGTGATGGATATGCATCTTTAGAAGATGATCGCTAGAGCTCTAGCCTATCTGCATTCAGATAATTCAGTGCCAATATTCGAGAGAGATGTTAAGTCTTCGAACATACTGCTTGATGATAGTTTAACAGCTAAAGTGTCGGAGCTTCACGGTACCTCCGAATCAACCAGAGTGACTACAGTTGTCCAGGGAACATTTGGTTATTTAGATGCCATGTACTATTCCACCGGCAGGCTGATGGACAAGATTGATGTTTTTAGCTTTGGACCTTTGTTCTTGTTGAACTGCTCACCAAAAAGAAACCATCCCTCGGTGATGTTTTGCTCTATATCCTTGTGAACGGTTATATATGCATGGGGACAGTCATTTCTGTTGTATATCTCTACTTCTCTAGTCAAAGAACAAATGTTGCTCCTTTGCTTCTTTTTTTCTTGATGAGGGAGAGGGATGCTATTTTTGTTCTCTTTGTAAATAGTAATCCACAGTTTGTTGGGTACTCCGATTGTTGTCCCTCTGTATTCTGCAAAGATGCAACTACATTACACACGGTATTGTAGTCGGCGTCAGGTGTCGGCAGGGTGGTACTTGGTCTCTCGGTCTCTCCCGCAAAGACGACGGCGACGGCGACCGTGCCAACTCTAGAACTCCAGGAGCTGAGTAGGCCAGGCAACCGCGCGCGTTGGCCATGACCGTCGGCAGCATGACTGACGAGCAGCATTGCTCCTTCCAGTCCATTGCTTGTTCAACCTTTAAACTTACACCTGATCAAGACTAATTAACAATGGAGGTCAGGGTCAGGGGGCCGACCAATAATACTAAAATAATAATAGCAATAGTGCCGTTGGAACCAAAGTATATCTATGTCGCAAAGAACAAATATTGCTCCATTGCTTCTTTTTTTTTTTTTTTTGAGGGAGAGGGAAATGCTGTATTTGTTCTCTTTGTAAATTGTAATACACAGTTTGCTGGGTACTCCGATTGTTGTCCCTCTGTATTCTGCAAAGTTACAACTACATTACACACGGTATGGTAGCCGGGCGTCAGGTGTACCCCCAAAGACGACGGCGACGGCGACCGTGCCAGCACTAGGACCCTAGGAGTAGGAGCCAACCGAGTTGGCCATGACCATCACTCCGTCCGTCCGTCGGCAGCACGACTGACGAGCTCCATTGGCCGTGACCGTGATCACTAGCAGCAGCATGAGTGCATGACTGACGAGCTCCATTGCTCCTTCAGTCCATTGCATGTTCTTCAACCTATAAACTTATACAGCTGGTCAAGACTAATAATGGATGTCTGGGGGCCTACTAAAGTATTATTCTCTTCAATTCTAGCATTCAAATGTTTTCCTCGAATATAATACACTCTATAGGACAAAAACTAATTTTACATTAAATATTTTCCATTTATCAACTAGAGCTAGCACGCGTAATCCCGTGTATCTGGCCACTACTAATTAAGCTGGTGATTCCGGACCTAAAAACACCATTAGCGAGACAACGACTCATGAGGACCAAATGATTCGACGACGGCCCCAGCAGTGGCTGACGACCGACGACAGTTCATCACACGTGTACAGGCTGAGGTTGGGTAATTAGCAGGGCGGTGTCATAGTACGTACTACATGTATATTCTGTACAGGAGTTTTGCCAGTTTGCTGCCGCGATTGCTAGAGAAATGCATGGCCGCGTGTGTGCGTATGGATGATAAATTCAAAATTCAATGGACTTTTGATATATTTTGTACTCATTTCTGGCTCCCGTCAGCCGACGATATTTGTCTCTTTCTGTGTGGAAGGTAATGGGGGAAGTGCTTGATTTTGTTCCTCATCACGGCGCCTTTTAGTTCACTTTGTGTTGGAGGCTATTTGAGGTAGTCGAGTCTAGTCAGGCAGTGCCTTGTCCACTAGGAGTATACCGCTTTTCTATTTCTGAGTGGTAAACTGGCATTCCAATGTAAGCTTTGAAAGGACATTAAAAATCTGGACAGGAACATTCACGCTCTAACAAAACTTTTTGAACAACCAAAGGACGTTATGTTTTTTTTTTTTTGATTTGGTTTTCATCATATTTCTACTTAGTAGGTTGTTTTCACCACATATTTTTGCCTAACGTTGCCATGCCAGCCAGCAAGTCCGGCTGATCGATCAAATAAAAACCATGAGGTCACAAATGCAAGTTTACGTACTCATAGTGATCACTAGCTAGTGCACAACACAGAGACTATTCAAACTTCAAATACGAGTTTTAGCTGTTATCAGTGTTTGGCTGCCTCGTTAAGGAACCATTGCGCGCCAGAGAGGGCAAAGAATTAGATATCTGGCCGATGTGAAACGAAGGAACACCATCTCGAGCCTAAAAGTTGAAGGCGGCATGGATATGGAGGTGGCCATCTACAACCACTTCAAGGGCGTGTTCGGGCAGCTGGGGACAGACGCGTTCATGATGGACTTCCAGGCAATTGGAATCAACCCGACAGACCTCTCCGCACTTGACCTGCCATTCTCGGAGGAAGAAGTGGAAGTGGTCGTGCGAGAGATGCCTTCGGACAGAGCACCCGGGCTGGATGGCTTCATCGGAGCATTCTACAAGTCGGTAGACCATCAAGAACGACGTGGTGGCAGCCCTCAACGCCCTATTCTTCGGCGACAATTGGGCATTCCACAGGCTAAACAACGCACTCGTCATCTTGCTGCCGAATAAACCAAGCGCCGCAAAGCCAGCTGACTTGTAGCAGAACCGACCAACTAATTTAATTACGAAGCACTAATCAAGCTGACGTGGCAACTCAATTAGTACTTAGCAACCAAACCAGCCCGGTAGTCCGTGAAATCTCGAAGGATTTCAAACAACTCTACAACAAAGCTGAATCCAAAGTTCAGCAGTTTCCATTCACCTGTTTTATTTACATTTCGCACATAGGAATTATTACAACCCAAAAATAGAAATAACAGCGGAAGAAAAACTCTTTGATAATACACTCACACCTATACTTTAAATACAGTGCCAGCTCAGGGTCGACTCCTTCAACAACAGGTAGAAGAGGTATAAGAGTTGACTTTGCCCGAAGTCTAGTCCTCTCGTAGTGGGATATAAGTCCACCGTGTCGCCACGGCAGTAATCTCCAGACCTACAACAACATTGGGAATTGCACCCTGAGTACATTGTACTCAGCAAGACTTACCCGACTAAAAGAAAATAAAGACTCTTTGGTGGATGCCAGGCTTTATAGTGGGTTAGCTGACTCCTTTTCTTTGCCAAAAGATGAGTTTATTAATATCCATTTAGTGACAAAAGGACTCTCTAGCTTATCCAATTAAGTTGGATCCTGCCATTACTACATTAGCACCTGTACTACTTCATCATTTTAAGGTAGAAGCAATCAACATTATATCACAACCGCATTGATTGAGTAATCATTAAACCATCATGAGTGAACATAACCAACTCGCATTTCAAATCTTATTGGCGGCACCGTAACTGCTCAGTCAAGTTATTCACTATCCAGGAACGATGACGATTATAATCGATTGCAAACCAGCTGGCGGGGTATTCCTCACACAAACCACACAACTCCCGTCGGAGTCGATTAGGTCACCTTGATCTACTCGGGTAGAGACGCGGGATCAACAACTCACCACCATGACCAAGGAACTCCCGGCTGCCGACAGGTAAGCGTGCCCATACCTGCCCTCAATGGTAAGCCTGCTCATACCATGAGTATAGGACTAATGACCGGGCACCTTGTTACTCACCACCCATCGCCGGCATGGATACCTGGAAGTTGAAACCCGGCCCAAGTAGATTCTAGGCTTCGCGGTTGGCACTCGGGCCTTTCCAGCTATCTGTGAGGCATTGTTCAAAATGATCCGAGGACGCTCGTGTGCCATAATATATTAGAGGTGATTTATCATGGCCACATGGTTATGTTCATATCCAACATCTCACTGTTCTCAATCCAAAGGGGTAGTAACCACCTATACTCGCAGATGATAGTCGATCATCTGGCTTCTACCGATTAAGAGAGCAGGCCTAAGCATGTAGTCGATCCTGTACGTAAAAGTAGGATATTTTTGTGGCAAGGTAGTCCTGATGCAACTATGTTTTCAAGCAACGCCTATAAACTTAATGCATCATAAAGAATAAAAGGACGCAAAGTAAATCATTTGCAAACGTAGGAGGGATGCTCCGGGGCTTGCCTTACTTAGAAGATCGAGGTTAGAGCCCCAGGTACTCGACTATCCCAAGTCGGTTCCTGGTACTTGATCACTTCTCGTGCGGATCTCCGTTCGCAACTTGCCCTTCTGGATCCTTGATTCCACGACGAGAGTTCTACACGCGATCCTGGAATGATGCATGTGCATATGTATGAGTATGTGATTGTAGGTGTATGCATGATCAAGGATGTTAGGCGCTTGTGTAATTAGCTTATTTAAGCTGCTATACTATCACTAGCAAACAAGCCAGTAAAACCAAAGAGATACATTCAAACATTATCATCCTAATCATTTCATCATAGCACACTAAATAACAAACAATCATACATAGCCTAAGCACTACCAGATCCTTTCATCAAGCTCTACTACAATCGTCTATGCTTCACTAGCAATAATAGACCTACCATAAGTATTGCTGTAATAAGTTCATAACTGCTGATCTATAAATCCTACGAACATGATTGAGGACATTCTAGAAAGCTTATGAAATTGCTCATAATTCATCTTGAGACATCAGAACCTGATTCTCAAGTTAGCTACACCTAAAACAGTCAACAACAGAACTAGGTTCTGGAAAAACAGCAATTGAACTTATCTGCTAACCAGATTGCCACAGCCATAACTTCTAGACTATTGATCCAATGATCACCAAATTTTGACAGTAGATGGATACACTAATCAGCTACCTATCATATGTTGATGAGTTTCTCTGAAAACCAACCTATAATTGGCTTAAGCATGACATCATACCAGCAACTTCAATTTAAGCGACTATGGGTTGAACAGCAACCCTTAGCTAGACATCTCGTAAAATCCTATAAAAATTACAGAAGATAACACTTGGCAATGCCAGTGCATCATCCAAGTTCCATCCCATTTGGATGATCCTACTGGCCTACACAAAAATGACACGGCAGCACCAAACCAAGGACCTATAAATACTTTGTACTACCAACTTGATCAAACAATGAAACCAAGCATACACAGAGCTATATTAGGGCATATATGTAGCCCAAAAAAATTATGAACCTCAGATTCAACCTATACAATTGATTTATGAATTATCTTCGACGTAGGCAACAATTGACACTTGAACTACAACTCTAACTTTTTCCACAGAAACCATGCATGATATATTTATCATGGACAGGGCATCACATAAGAAGATTAACAAAGCAAGAATCACATTTTTCCGAGCAGCCTATGAATTACTATGCATTTCCCAAGATTACAAGCATTTCAATAATTAAATCTAAACTCAATATAAAAGTATCACAAACAGGGCATTTCATATTTTCTATGCATAGAGCAACTCATAAGAAAAATACTGCAACTTGAATCATCAGATTTGGACCAATATTCATGGAGATATGAATTTTCAAACAATTAAACCGAAATCTAGAAATCATTTCTCTTAAATCAAATAAGACAGACACTTTGCACAAAGGTCCCTGTAGTTTATCGAAATCAACCAAGCCCGAATCTGAAAGCTGCTGGGTCTGGCTCGTTTGCATCAGGACCCTCACCATTTCTCAAATTTTAGGACCGAGGTCCCTGATGGCGGAGGGGAACAGGGGAGTTGGGGCCGGCCAACTGGCGACCCGGCGGCGCCCCTGGAGCGGCGGCGAAGCCCCAGGACGGCGTCGTGCAACCCCTGGTACCCTCGGATCGACGGGAGGTGACCCGTGGCCTCCCGGCCACGCAAGGCGGCGGCGGCCGGCGACTGCTCGCCCGGCGACGGCGGCTCAGGCGGCGTCGACTCAAGGCGGCGCGCGCACCTCGCGCAGAAGGACGAGATGAAGACGACGGTGCAAACGGCTGGACGTGTGGAGGCTCGAAATGGCAGCGGCGCGGAGCTGGCCTGGCTGCGGGGCGACGATGGCGGAAACGCCCGATGCGGCCTCCCCGATGCGCGATTCGCGGCGTGGTTGGGAGTAGGCGAGGCGGCGTAGGCTGGCGAATGCGATGGCGCAGCCGTCCTGGGGCAATGGCGTGGTGGACCGGTGAGCTTGTGGCGGCAGCGTCGCCGCCGGCGCTCGGCGGCGCGCGAGAAGAGCAGGAGGAAGAGGGAGGAATGAGAAGGGAGTGAAGTGAAGGGAGAGAGGATGGCCGGGCGGTGTCCCCCTTGGCATTCTGACCAGACAGAGGGACGAGGGCGCGTGGCGGAGGCGACCGGCGGGCGAGGACGCATGGGCACGGCGGTGTCGGGCATGCACGCGGCCACGTCGTCATTTCGTCGAGCAGGTCGCGGGCGTGAAGATGGGCTCGGTGGATGGCGTTTTTGGGCCTCTTCTGGGCCGAATCACGACATGGGCCCGAAAGGAAGATTGAAGCCCATGCGTCACTGGTCATTTTCTATTTAGACACTTTGGTCATTAGAGCTATGGATTAGGAGATAATTAGTTGCCAACATGGCAATGTCAACGCGCCAAAGACGCTTGACCTAGGGCTCGGTTTTCTCAAAACGGATGGCCAAACTTGATCGAATCGATTCCAACTTTTGGCATGCTGTGCCCCAAAGGGTTAGCTATGTTTTTCCTAATGGGGCCAACTGAAGTTGCTTTACGGAATTTGGAGAACGCGGCATGCCAATCGGCCGACGTTGCTAACCTAGCGACTTCATCACTCATTTTGAGCACCTTCTAGGCATTTTCATGAAAAAGTCAAAACATGAAGTTTTCTCGAAATACTCTCCTCTTCGATCTTTATTAAGGGTCCGACTCAAGATAAGCGACCTAGCTACCACTTCTAGTTTAGCTCGATAAACACAGTTAAACCCTAAGTCAAACAAAATGCATCAATCATCAAGCAAATCATGTTGAGATGGTAATTATATGCTAATGATATGATTATGCCCATGATTTGCAGAGTTAATGCATGATTAACATCGTGGATGTTACATGACTACTGCCCGGTCACGTTGATTCATAGCTTCGGGAAGCTCGCCTCCAAGCTAATGGCGATGCGACTGGCACCACAGCTACAGAACCTCATCTTCCAAAACCAAAACGCCTTCATCAGAGGACGCACAATCCATGACAACTTCAAGTTCGTCCAAAGGGGAGCCGTCCACCTACGCAAGAAGAAGATCTCCAAGGCACTGCTCAAACTTTGACATCTCCAAGGCGTTCGACACTGTGGCTTGGCCGTTCCTACGCAACATGCTACGGGTGTTCAGATTTGGGGAGCATTGACGCAGATGGGTAGCCACACTTCTATCCTCGGCCACGTTGCGCATCCTCTTGAACGACCAACCGGGGAAGGCCATTGAGCATAGGCGAGGCGTCCGCCAAGGCGACTCGTTGTCGCCAATGCTATTCATCATCATCATGGAAGTATTCACGAGGCATGTGGCTACGGCCGCCGAGGACAGGCTGCGAATGCCATTGGAGACGCCAGCCATCTGGCACCATTGCAGCCTCTATGCTGATGATGCCATCATCTACATGCACCCTGAACCGAGGGTGATAAGGGAGATTCTACGGATCTTCGAAGAGGCATCCGGGTGGAGGACCAATCTCGGAAAATCCTCAATCATGCCAATCTACACCATAGATGACAGCCTGCACCAGCTCTAGGGGATCATTGGCTGCCAGCTTTCTGACTTCCCCATCACCTACCTCGGCTTGCCACTTAGCACAAGGAAGGTCCCCAAGGCAAAGATCCAGTCAGCTGTGGATGCGGTGGCCAGACGACTGCCAGCCTACCATGGCCTACTCATGAACAAGAGTGGACTACTGGCCTAGATAAAATCAGTCCTTTCGGCAATCCCGATCTACACCCTCATAGCAGATGGCCTACTGCCATGGGAAATTGAAGAAATCAACGGTATATGCTGGAGATTCCTTTGGACCTAGAAGGAAGGCTCCATCCACGGGAAATGCATGGTTGCATGGCCAACTGTCTGTCGACCCACCAACTTGGGCGGTCTGGGCATCCCCGACTTGTGCCTCACCACTACTGCCTTACAAGCCCGGTGGCTATGGCTATAGCAGGCAGACGAGAGCAGGGCGTGGACCAACCTACCGCTCAAAGCTACTCCCTACGTTCCAAATTGTAAGTCGCTTTGACTTTTTTAGTACATCCATTTTGCTATGTATCTAGACATACGTAAAATCTAGATGAAGAGTAAAATGGATGTATCGAAAAAGTCAAAGCGACTTACAATTTAGAACGGAGGGAGTACAAAGGAGGTCTAGGATTTCTTCAAACACATCCACGTACACGATGCTCGGGAATGACCACTTCACTGCATTCTGGACAGGAAGATGGATCCAGGGCCAAGGGGTCAAAGACATCGCGCCATCGCTGTTGGCATTGGTTAGCCACAGGAGTATTCAAACAATGACCGTCACCATGATATTGCAAGGACGAACCTGGGTCTGCTAAATCACTGGAGGGATCTCTGAGCCAGCCATGCAAGAATACCTATCGTTGTGGGACAAGGTGATGCAAGTGCAACTCAGCGAGGACGATGACCGTGTCATTTGGGGATGGACGGCCGACGGAGCATACTCCTTCAAATCAGCATACCGAGCACTCCAGATGACCTCACACCTAATTTCGGGGTGCAGTAGGATCTAGAAGAAATGGGCTCCCCTCTGAGTGAAGATTTTCCTCTGACTAGCCATCCGGAGACGCCATTGGATGACTGACAGGAGGCGTCGTCATGGACTCGACGTGGAAGACAATTGCTACCTCTGCAACCAAGAGCCCGAGACCATCGACCATATCATTGCCTCCTACTCTTTCTTGCTACAGATCTGGTGGACCATCCTAGCTGTCCTCGGCGTCGACACTTCCCAAGTGGGCGGCCTTTCACTCCTGAGCTGGTGGGAACAATGGCGCCGAAGATGGTATGGAGACAAGAAGAAAGGAGCTAACACCTTATTTGCCTTGGTGGCATGGGAGATCTAAAAAGAGAGAAATGCAAAGATGCTTCTAAATCACTCCATCCACCACCAGTCAACTTCTCTCCGCTATCAAGCATACCGCCGACCGATGGATCGAACCTAGGGCATGCAAACTTGGTTTACTAATGCGTGAGTAGTCTGCTTTGAACATAGATGAGAGGGAGGCTTACCTTCCTCATATAGAACAATGGCTAGACAATTATGTGTAATTTTAGCTATTTTCTTTATTACTTTTTTTTGTATCTTGAGCTGGATTTGTAAACCTGTACATTTTGTAATTCCAGTAGGGGCTCTACCCCTCCCGTTCCATAAAAAAAATTACGTTGCGGTGCATGTGTAAAAACTCTTCTACTTAAATATAAAGATGTGCAAATCTTTTGCGTATTCAAGAAAAAAAAACTTCGTTCAATATTACTGTCTTGGGAAAACACAACGTAAGCATAAATGAATGAAATAGGTTTTGTTGTGCACTACTACTATAACACTGTGTGGCCATTTTCAAGACCAGCCTCAGCATCATCAAGATATAAGTTACAGTAATAAGGAATGTGAATTCTGTCATCTTTGTTCTCCAATCTGAATTCAAGCTTGCTTTCGGCTGTGTACCGAGTATTATATTGTGCACCGATTTCATAAGTGGAAGATGCACTACTCTTGCATGACAATGACTTGATGCACGTCAAGGGACCTCGATATCGATGACGAAAGAGGACCAAGACGTGCATTCGTGCACCTTCCACTAGTAGAGAACAGACTTTTGGTTCAGGCCTTTAGTCCCGGCTATTTTTAAGGCCCGGGACTAAAGAAAGATTTAATCTCGGTTGGTACTTTCAACCGGGACTAAATGCCTTATCCAAAGACTCATGCAGTAGCTTTTGCAGAAAGAGAACAGGAGGGCGACCTTTAGTCTCGGTTGGTGGCTAAAACCGGGAATAAAGGTCATTTTCTAGTCCCGGTTACAGCTGCCAGCCGAGACTAAATTGTTTGTCTCGGTTGGTGGCTCCAGCCGGGACTAAAAATAAACCTTTAGTCCAGGGTAAAATCATGAACCGGGATTAATAAAGGTCCTAGCTCCGCCTGTCCCGGTGCATTCGAGGAAAAAATATATCTCCACATTCTTATCCTGTCACCTGCTCATCTCCCCATCCCTGTCTCTCTCTCCCTTTGGATCTTGGCAGCCGGCGATGGAGGAAGGCCAGTGCAGGTAAGGCCGCCACCATCTCCCACAAAGTCGAGGTCCCCTCTCTCTTCTCACAGCTTCTTTCCCTATCGTTCCTCAGGTCCATGGTGTTGCGGCAGCTTTGGGCACCACACCTAAACCGGCACCAGGAGGGGTGGCGCGCGGTTGAAGTACGCACCCTTCCAGCACCCTTCCTGCTATGCCAGGCAATTTGTATTTCGATTCCCCAACCGTGCTTGTCAATTTGTATTTCGATCTGATCTAATCACAAAGCGTATACCAGGAGTAGTGTGCCAGGCCGGCGGCCATCCTCCCGGCCAGTTGCATAAAGCATACGCAAATGTAGTGAGTTTCATTCCCTTCCAATCTTGCTTGCTTTCTAGTTTTACATGATTTATATATTTATTTAATAAATTTATGTTTGCATTTATCCTTTTCTTTGCAGGTTGGGTGCATCATTTTCTATACTGGGAGCGCTAATGTGCTAGCAGCCTTTTGAAGATAAATCTGATAAAAGGTAAGATTGAGCCCTGAATTGTTGAGCTAACTGCTTTTAGCGAGATATAGGCGCTGAATTTGGCACTGAATTTTTTATATTGCCCTTCAACATAGTGCTAGAGACTGAATAATAGACACTGAATATTATGATTTGACTTATCAAAATGTTTGTTTGCAAATACAGGTACTTGGAACTGAATGTTCGGTGTTGCTGGCTGGCAAGAACTTGGGTGCCGGTTGCTGGCATGTTTAGTGGTGATTTTGTATAGAAAAACATGGTTGGAATGTATGTGCTTTTGTATAGCCTGAAAGAATATTTTACTTTGTTGTATGAGTTCATAATAAAAATATAATATAATTTTGGCATTGCTTATGTGTTATGTGATATATCATTATTTTGGGATAGCTCATATTACAATTTGTATGAATTGAAAAAGAAACAATAATAGAAAAAAAGAAAGAAAAGAAAAAAAAAAACACCTTTAGTGGTTGCCCCATGGTGTCATGCTTGGCTTGCCTTTTAGTCCCGGTTGGTAGTTGAAACCGAGACTGAAGGTCTATTTTTAGTCCCGGTTGCCTAACCGGGACTAAAGGGGTCCCTTTAGTCCCGCATGGCCAATCCCGGTTAGGAAATCGGGACTAAATGGGGTTTCCCAATCGGGACAAGAAGCCGATTCTCTACCAGTGTTCTATATATAGTAGTGCAATCCTACATTATATGATATATGCAGTATAGAAGGGCAAGAGTCTATCTGATTAAGGTAGTGCTTAGTTGATATATATAGTTAATTACAAACCACTCTCTTTGCACATATAGGACGCAAGCAAGCGCGCACATATGGAGAAGGTGGTAGAGAATAATAGACGGAGCAGAGACGAATAGCGCAGTGGTGACAGGATGTGGTGTTCAGCTCAAGCTCTGGGGTTACGGCGAGCTGCTCGGTACTTGCACTTCCGTGTGCGTATCAGCGCCGCTGGTGAGGTATGCTCCCTACAGTGGTGGCCCCAGCTCCTCCTGTGCGGGTAGTGGTTGTTGTCAGGCAGAAATTCCTTTGGGATTTTCTTCATATGATATCCAGATCCAATGGATGGACGAGATGGAGTACAATACTGTCCTATTTGATGCTTATTTTTACATAGCTGACGCTGACGGCATTTTAAAGTATACCGACATGCTTTTTAAGAAAGACCCTCCTCCTGGAGCTCTTCCAGCCACGTTAGACTGGGTAATTAACAATTCATAGCTATTGCATGGAGGCCGATGTTCTAGGCTATTATGGCTACCTCTGCAACTGCTCTGATGGTTATCAAGGAAATCCTTACGTCCTCGATGGATGCCAAGGTTAGTCAAGTTGGTTAATATATACGTACTGCATGCATGCTTAAGATTATTGATTAGTTTTACACCGTACCCTTTCCAGTACCAGCAGTTAATTTCGTTGCATATATATGTTTACATATCGATGAATGTACATCTCCAGAGAGCTACCACTGCTATGGACTCTGTAACAATACAGAAGGAAGTTTTATTTGTCAGTGTCCTCTTGGATACGTGGGCAACGCTTCTGTCCAAAATGGATGCAAAGGTAACTCGACTCAAATCAAGAAGATGTTTGCAAATTATTAGCTATCACTCTATATAACAGTATAACACACGCGTGCACATGTGCACGCGCACACATGCCACAGATAAATTTACCGTAATGGCATGATAGATTTTCTATATTTATGGCCCGTACTCCAAAATGTATGATATTTGGTTGTTAATGTATGAATTACAATAAAACATTATTGATAAGTGCCATAGTATATATATGTATATGATGGGCTACGACAATAAATATATGGAATTAATGTTGGGTAGAAATACTAGCTCGAGATCGCAATTGGGACGTAGAGTTGCCATAATTAATTAGCTGCGTTAATTCAAATGGTTGAGACAATAACTAGAACCGTGAGTTACCACAATTTAACATCAACTGGTTCTGATGAGCCATGTAATATTGTGATGAGAGTCGAATTTACCAATTAGGGAATTAGAATGTCTTAAGGTGATATTTAGGGTGAATAGTTTGACTTTAAGACAAACCTAAATGAACATTACTTATAGAAGTCAATACTATGAGTAGCAAATCTTAATTATACCGTTTTATGTTTATTTACCAAATATCTACTGCCCCCAAATTTTAAATTTCTTCTTTTTCATTGAACCTCATTTGCTAGTGTTGATATACGTCCTTCCTATAGTAACTAGACCAACATATCCTTTATAACATATGGGTTTCATGTTTTTTTTTTCATTGGAACCTCATTTGCTAGTATTGATATACGCCCTTTGTAGTATCCAGACCAACATATCCTTTCTAACATATGGTTTTTCTCCCTTTAAAAATGGAGTGTACCCTAGACATTGATGAGTGCGAGCACAAGGAAGCAAACCAGTGCTATGGGACATGCCAAAATATTCCTGGAAGTTTTCTTTGCCAATGTCCCGAAGGAACCTACGGAAATCATTCTATAAAAGGGGGATGCATTACAGTCAAGACTTCCTTCATAGGTAACAAATCGCTGTCCATGTTTACTGTAAATTTTACATTTTTTCCTAACCAATTTACATCTAATCCTTAAGTATAAATCTAACTTGTGGTCATTGACAAACAAAATTCTTTATCCTCGTATGTCTGTTTACTCCAAACTCATAAATATACCTCACCATTACTATTTTCAGGTTTAAGCATCAAATTAGGAGTTGGAGGTGGCATAACTATTTTGTTTCTAGCACTCAGTGGACCCTTCATATTCAGTAAAATTAGAAAACAAAAAATGAAAAAGATGTTTTTTAAACAAAATCATGGGTTACTATTGCAACAACTGAACCTTGCTGATGTCACTCATAAAAAAAATTCACAGCTTGATATATTATTTTACATTGAAATCATGAATGTGTTTTGTTATTGTTTTTCATAGGTTTAAGCATTGGGCTAGGAGTAGGTGGTGGGACATGCCTTTTGCTTCTAGCCCTTGGCGGACCCTACATAATGCGTAACATCAAGCTTCAAAAGGTGAAGAAGATGAAAAGAAAGGTTCTTCAAGCAAAATCATGGGCTACTTTTACAACAGTTCATATCACACAATACAGATATTAGTGAAAGAATGGTAATTGCCTTAAGCAGTATAGAGAAGGCAACCAATAATTTTGATAGAGCTCGCATCATTGGTGGTGGAGGGCATGGTGTCGTGTTTAAAGGAATTCTAGATCTGCAAGTTGTGGCAATCAAGAAATCAAAGATAGTAGTACAAAGAGAAATCAATGAATTTATAAATGAAGTTGCAGTGCTTTCTCAAGTAAACCATAGAAATGTGGTGAGGCTCTTAGGATGTTGCCTTGAGACAGAAGTCCCATTGTTAGTTTATGAGTTCATTTCAAATGGAACCCTTTGTCATCACCTTCACATTGATGGACCCATATCACTATCATGGGATGATCGAATGAGGATAGCTGCTGAAGTTGCCAAAGCTCTATCCTATCTGCATTCAGCTGTTTCAGTGCCAATATTTCCTAGAGATATTAAGTCTGCGAACATACTTCTTGATGATGCTTTAACTGCAAAGGTTTCAGATTTTGGAGCTTCTAGATATATCCCAACAGATCAGACAGGAGTGACTACAGCAGTTCAAGGAACAATGGGTTATTTGGATCCAATGTATTATTACACGGGTCGGTTAACAGACACGAGTGATGTTTTTAGTTTTGGTGTTCTTCTTGTAGAATTGCTTACTCGAAAAAAACTGTATGTCTATAGGTCCATCGACAATGATGGTCTTGTCTCACATTTTGTCTCACTACTTGCGGAAGGCAAACTTGTTGACATAATTGATCCTCAAGTTATTATGGAGGAGGGATGTGGAGAAATCCAAGAAGTTGTCACACTAGCAGCAATGTGCACAAAATTAAAGGGAGAAGATAGGCCTACAATGAGGGAAGTGGAGATGACCCTTGAAAGCTTGCTAGTCAAGAAAAGGCAGGTTCAATATAATAGAACACCTATGAGCAATGGTGGGGATGAAGCTACAACTCATTACATGGCAATTGGGCGTGACTGCAAGGAAACTAGCAGGCAATACACTATGGAAGAGGAAATTTTGTTATCAGCAAGCTATCCCCGGTGAACTTTTGTTACAGCTATGAACAAGTGCCCTTGATATAGTGATTTCTAATTCCACAGAGCATAGCAAGACAACAAAAAAATTATCACATCCTTTAATTGGTTCTCACTGAAATTAGTATGTTGACAAGTTTTTGGTGAAATACATTTTCTTGGCTTCGGTTGTGTATATTTCAATTCATAAATTTAGCATAAGCCTACAATTCTTGTGCCTATTATTTGTTTACTGAACATATGTGAGATGTTTTTCCTAATTTGCATGCTTATTTGTTCAAACAACAGTATTCATCATGCATCTACATTATGCAATTTTGCATTCTTGAAGTAAATGCAGCATAATTGCAAAATCTAATAGCAATATACATTACAAGAAACTAGACATCTACAATTGAGAAAGGAAATGTAGCTTGCGAAGTATATCTGCAGGCACTGAAATTTGTCATTGTCAAACTCACAAACCCAATCTGCAATCAAGGAAAGAAAGAAAACTTGCCGGATGGACGATCATGAAGCACACTATACTCAACCAGCTCACCCATTCAGAGTATGGGTTTTGAGGCCAATGTGTGAGTTAATAATGTTCATTTTTCTCTGAAAACTTGAGGCAGCTAGCAGGGCTATTGACTAATGGAGAGCTATGCGCTTGCCAGCACTGGTGGCCTGATGATGGACCTAGGATTTGAAACAAGGGTAGTCCTAGTCAAAATTTTCATTTGCAATATGGTAAAGTCTAAAACAAAAAGTTTGGTATACATGACTACAAATCCACAATCCCAATTTAGTGAATTTACAGTCCAATCTCCATTTAAGACCAAATTTTTTATAGTTGTTGGATGAATGGTATCTATTTTCAGTGGGTGAATTGATTAGAGAAGTCCTCATCTAACATTAATTAATTTTTGTATTATCAGACATGCCGTGCAACATACGGTCTATCCGTGTATCTGTTTGTCATTGTCAAGAGATCAGTAATGTTAGAATAGAGAGATCTGTAATGTTAATGATCTTCTTGGACACTAAAAAACGGATAAAGACCAACATGTTAATAGCTTCAGTTTCTAATTAGATTATTATTAGTATAAAGACTAACATGTTCAGAAGTCAGAACCCAGAGGCACAAGCACTCACCAAAAAGCAGAGGCCCTGCTAAAAAAAAACCAAAAAGCAGAGGCCAGGGCCAGGGCAGGGCAGCGCACGGCGGACTGGGTGGCCGCCAGCTGACCCGGCCAGATGCTTGGCACGCCCAGCTCCGCCGGACTGGCGGAGCGCGGCCACGCCCCCGCAGGGCGGCGAGGCTGCCGGGGTGTCGCTCGGCTAGGCCACAAGGAGCCGCGCCCGGCAGGGGTACGGCAGGCGGTCGGAAAATGGTAGAGAGGGGGGCCGCCGCCGCGGTCTCCAGTCGCACGCGGTGTCCGACTCGCGGGAAAAAAATTGGATGCAGCCTGGCTGCAGAGACTCTGGGTGCAGACCACACTCAGATGGATGCCACGCGTCCAAAACAGCGATCATGCGGCCAGGCCAGGAACGGCTTCGACGCTGCCGTTTCCCCACGCGATGAGCCGTGCGGTGCGGTGCCGGCTCGACTCAAACCAACCCAGCTCATCCCCATCCCTACGTGATAGCAACCATGGCCGAATAATCCGCATGATCCCGCAACGTCGGTTATTGTTCATCGCTGCAGTTTCGTTGCCAACGCTGCTCACCTCACCGCCGAGACGTCGACGACCGGACCAACGAGTACCTTAACACCATCGTTCTGCTCCTAAGGTTCATCAATTATTAGCACCATGGTCCATCTCGATGCGACCGTGGAGGACCTGACCTGCCTCCGATCCGGTGGCTGGACGCCGGAGGAACCAGTTTGTCGCCAACCATGGAGGACCTGATGTTGACAACAAAAAATGGCAATAGAGTCAAAAAAAAAGATCAACACATTGACGCACGGCGAAAACGGGTAGTTTTCGGCGACCAACACGGCGCCGGACGCGGCCCTGGGGAGCGTCGGACGTCGGACGCGGTCCAGAGACCCCTCGCGCGGGCTCGGCCGCCGGACACGGGCGCCGGACGCTGGCGTTTCGGCGCCGGACGCGGCGTCAGACGCGGCACCTGGGACCAGCGCGCGCAAGGCAGCGCCGGACGCGGGCGACGGACGCGTCCGACGCGGTCCAGTAGCCTCTGCGCGCGGGCCGACCGACGGACGCGGGCACCGGACGTGCGCCCTAGGGCGTCGAACACGTCCGGCGCCTTGTCGGGAAGTCCGATTCGTTTACGAATCGGACTTTTGGAAAGCCCTACTCGTGGGAAACTTATGGACGAGTTTTGGGAGAGTTTTCTACTGGGATAAGACCACCCCCCTATATAATTGAGGGGATTATGGCCGATTGAACCCATCCAATCAATCGACACAAAAATACAACACGATCGATCGAGACGATCAATCTACCCTCTTCTTCGTCGTCTACTCCTGCCCTAATTTTCTATTTGCTGTTCGGTGCTTCTCTCCGCGAGTTCTCCGGCAATCCTAGGCGCCATCCGCTGGTTCCTCGGAGATCCCCTACGTACATCCTCTCGACGGGTCTTCCCGGAGGTTGTTCTAGGGTTTATCCCTCCGTCGACGGGCTCTACATCGGCTTATTGATCTCTAGATCGGTTTGCCGGTAACGCCGCGTCGTCGTTGCGTTTGCAGGTCGCTTCAAGGCACCTCTAGGGCGTCCAAGGCCTACTACCGGTGCGTTGGCGGATTTCTTCGTCAACACTTGATCTGCGGCAACGGCGGCGATGTTCCGGAGAGGCAGTGGTGGCGCTAGGGATGGGGGAAGTGGATACCGATGAAAGCTTGAAACGACGCGATGGGGATGAGCCTGTGCTCGTTTGAGTCGAGCCGGAGCCGCACGACCTCATTGCCTGGGAGCCGATCGGCTGGGAAAGATAGCGTCAAAGCCAATCCACGCCTGGCCGCGTGATGAAGTTGCGTGACGCGTGGCTTCCATCGGCACGCGGTCTGCACGGGGCGCTACGCGCAGCCAGGCTGCACCTAATTTTTTTCCGATCGGGAGCTCGCGCTGAAGCGGACAGGGGTAGCAGATGCCGTCCATGAATGCTTTGCGTCTCAGCATCTGGGCCAAAATTCTATTGGGCTGCGTACTACTAAGGCTTTGTTGGGCCAAGTTTCCAGGTCGTCCTATGTCTACCTGGACTACCCGCTGGGCCCGCCACAACCAACCACAGGAGTGTCCAAATTTATAGTTCGATCGAACTGATGCATGTTTTGATTTTTTTTTAAAAAAAAAAACTAGCATGTTGTGCACTATGGCCATCGAAACAAGGAGCCCCTACATGCATGTTGTGCACTATGTCCAAATCCTGTGCTAGCATGTTTAGTTTGTTAGAAGACAGTTTAGTAGACATGATCATGTTTAGGATTCTAAAAAAATCCCATGCTTGCATGATCATGTTTAGGAGTCTAAAAAAAAGCTAGCATGTTGTGCACTATGTCCAAATCCCGTGCTTGTTGATCACGTACACGTTTAGAGGCTTTGTCTTCTAAGAAACTAAACTCCTGTGGCGGTCGATATCGGTTCGTGCCGGTGGAAAACCTTTTCGGCTCTCCCGTTGACATTAAAAAAGAAAATGTTCTCTTCTTCCATGAAACGCGGTGTACCATGCATGTGTGCTTGCTGTACTCCAACCTTGCAACAGTGGACCATGGCATCTACGAGTATAGCCTGATCATTTCACATCGCCTTTATTGTAGCCACTGTTTGCTACCCACCCCGGTTTCAGATCGTTTGCCCTCCATCTCGTTCTCGGTCTCTCCGTGTTCTCTGGGCTTCCTTCCACCCGCCCGTTGGCCACCCCACTGCTCGCTGCCTCGAGGATTTGCCGGATCCGCACAGGAAGGCCTTTACCGCCACCAATTAGGTCGGCCGACCGACGCTGCCCCGACTACTCCGGCCAACTCGAGGTCAAGGCCACGGAACCGCGCGTCTCCTCAACACAACTTTTGCAGATTTTTTATCCTTTTACAAGTCCTCCATTGGACTATTCTCAGATAGCTTCCAACATACTAGCTGTATAGATGGCCATCTGGCCGTGCCGGCATAGCACGCTGTCGTGCCGCCTCGTGCCTATCAGGCTGTGCCTCTATGAGCTTCGTGCCTGGCCTTCGGTCCAAGGCACGACCCGTGGGCCGTTTTGCCATGACGTGCCGCCCGTTGGGCACGCCCATTTTCACCGTGCCATGCTGGCCCATAGCCCGACAGACAAAAAAAAAACATCACCAGATTTAACAGCCAAAAACATCTTAGAGGAGGACGACGTGGCGTCAGGCACCAACCTGCAATGAAGATGAAGAAGAAGAATAGAGGAGTGAGTGACAGTCGACAGACTAAGTGAAAAGGGAGAGACTGATCTAGGGTTAGGGTTTCGACTTACCAACGCCACCGGAGCTCAGTGCCGGAGAAGAGGCCAAGGACCTAGGATCTAGCCAGAGGCGGAGACAGACCGGTTAGAACGAGGTGAGTGGCCGCGGAAGGACTCACATGCACAATGAAATCACATGGTACACCGGAGGAGGGGATAGGAAGGGAAATTACGGAGGAGATGGTTAACGAACTCAAGGCGAGGTGCAGGAGCGGCGGCGAGGTCACCGGAGCGGGGCGGTCGGACGGCGGAGAGCCTCGGCGGATCGAGATCGAGATGCCAGACGCGAGAGCAACGCGGAGCGGGCAAGCGGCGTGGTGGGGAGGGAAATGATTAGGGTTAGGGATCGGGGGGGGGGGGGGGCTTGGTGGGCCGGACCGCAATTAGTCGTTGGAGGCTACGAGCCGCCTCCTAGACCAGGCCGTGCCCGGGCCGTGCCACGGGCCAGGGGGTGGCAGCCCAAGCACCGTCTGGTCCCTCGGGCCGGGCCAGGCCGGGCCCGGAGGCCAAAGAGATCGTTTTGTGTGGGTGCTACATCAGAACGGGTTGTTTTCAGTTCATTCCATGTGTAGAGTGCTATTAAATCAACAGGCTTTACCATATAATACTCTAATTTAGAAACTTAAAATACCCCTCAAGGTGAAGGTTTTTATGTGGTACTTGTACAAAAGAGTAATTTTAACAAAGGATAATTTAGCTAGGAGAAAGTGGCAAGGAGATAGGAAATGTTGCTTTTGTTCCTCATATGAAACTATACAACATTTACTCATTGACTGTCATTATGCTAAATTTATCTAGAGAATCATTTATATTTCATTTAACCTAAAACCGCCAACTGGGGTAAACAATTTGTTTACGGGGTGGTTGGAAGGGTTAAATGGAAAACGAAGATATCAAATTCTTGTAGGTGCAAGTGCTATTTGTTGAGAACTTTGGTTAACGAGGAACGATGTTGTGTTTAACAAGACCACAATACCGTCCTATTTGCAGGTTACCTTTAAGGGGATGCAATGGATCAGGTCCTGGTCCTTGCTTCAGAAGGAGGAGGATCGCCTATTCATGAAAGCGGGTTGTAGGATCAGAGACAGCCGCGATGGAAGTGTTCGCAAGGCATGGCTGGCATTTTAGTAATAGAATTGCCCTTTAGTTTGTTTCCTCTAGAGAACTTTTTATTCTTGATGGCTCAGAGCTTTGTTTTTGAGATTTCTTGAAACTGTGTTTGAACGTTTTGTAATAATAAATAGCCATATGCATCAGTCGATGCGGTTCTTGGGATATTAATATATTCACTTTTCTAAAAAAAAAAGAACGAGCTCACTTTCAACAACAATCAGATTGGTATTGAGGAGTGCAGAATCCTATTTTTCAAAGAAGTTAGACTTGTCTTCTTAAGGGTGAAATCTAGTGTTGCATCTCGATTTGACCAATGGATCTAAAATTTTTGATTGATTTAGAGACGATTTTTTTTTTTTTTGGTCTCCTGAGCGCCTCTCTCTGTAAGCTCTGCTGTTGTTTTTCTTTGTGTTGTACTTTGTTAGTTAACTTTGTTTTTTAATAAATCTCTCTGTAGGGGCTTAGGCCCCTCCAGTTCCCTCAAAAAAAGGCATCCAGTTGAATGGTCACATGTACTTGTACAGCTTACTGGTATGCAGCTCTCCCTCATGTATGACATATTATACACCAAGGCGGCAGTGATGCATATATGGTGCGGTCGGTCACGCGCTTTGTCGTAGGCCCGGTAGTAACACGTTTTCCCCCCGAGAGATACAAGAGAGACGGCTGACCAGCAGGGAACGAATGTGATTTGTGCTCGATCAGTCTGCATCTGCAACGAGAAGATAGGAGGAAAGCAGTGGTTGACTGACTAGTCAGAGTCAGGCTATGGCGTGGACGACCAAAACCACGCGAGCACCCACGAATCAGGCTAAATCTCCGTTGACGAAACAGTGAGCATGTATGTACTCTATGTATGCATATAGTAGTGAGAATAATGTAAGATAACGGCCGGGCCTGGGTGCTTTTCTCTTAGAGAAGCGTCTTCATCTCTTCTGTAAACAACACATGGAGAAGATAACTAAGAGAGGAGACAGAGCCATGGTTGCGGTAGTAGTAGCTGCCACCACGCTGCTGATGCTCCCGCCGTTCACCGTCGCGGCGGCGGCGGACACCACCGGAGTAGGAGGAAGTAACTGCACAAGGAGGTGCGGCAACATCTCCATCCCGTACCCGTTCGGCATCGAGGACGGCTGCTACCACGCAGCCGCCGTCGGCTTCAACCTCACCTGCAACGTCGACGACGACGGCGGCTCCCGCTCCCCCCATCATCATGCGCTGCCGCCGCCGCCCAAGCTGTTCCTCGGCGACGGCACGGTGCAAGTGCTGGAGATCTCCATTCGCAACGCCACGGTGCGTATCAACAGCAGCCGTGTGGACTTGACTAGTGATGCTGTTAACAAGCAGCAGCAGCTGGTGGTGAACAAAACATGGGGTGTTGGCCTCCCGAACCCCGGGCCGTACTTCCTGTCGGAACTGTACAATTACCGCAACATGCTACGCGTGGAGAGCTGCAACGTCCAGGTCGACCTCCTGGGAGGAAACGACAGCAGCCGCTTGGTGGCTTCCTGCACCGCTATCTGCCCAACCGTTGGCCCCCAGAATGATGCTGCGATGCTTGTTGGGGATGGTAGCTGCGCAGGGATTCGTTGCTGTCAGGCCAGCATCGACATAGGCTACTCCTTTTACACCATCCAAATCCACATGCTTGCTAACAGATTGTTCCCAGATGCTAGCTCTAGTTCGGTCTACATAGCAGAGCAGGATTTTAACTTCAGCAAGAATGAAGGAGACCCTGCTGGTTTTGAAGAGATCCCTCTTCAAGCTGTGCCGGCCACACTAAGCTGGGTAATAGCTAGTAATTTGACGTGTCCGCCTGCAAATGTGTCCGCTCCTGAGTGCCGCAGTACCCACAGCTCTTGCCTTGACAAGTCGACTTTCATGGGTACTGGTACTGGATACACGTGCCAGTGCTCTCCTGGCTACCAAGGCAATCCGTACATCGAGGATGGATGCGAAGGTAAGGAATTTATAGCAATAGAATAAGAGTATAAACTGCTTTCATACATATAAATAAATAAATATGCACTTTGAGCTGTATATACATTCCTACATGAACCTGCAAACTTAAATTTGTAATTAGTGTTCGTTCATGCTTCTGTTTGTTCAGATATAGATGAATGCAAGTCTCCAGAGAGCTACTCTTGCTACGGCAACTGCACGAATACACCAGGGAATTATACTTGTATGTGCCCTAGTGGTTACCGGGGCAATGCTTCTGTCCTAAATGGATGCAAAGGTATTGATGTGAACCCCAGATTTATGATTGCACGCCTTATGAATACTAGCTTAATAACATAGTTTTAGCTTATGTATATACATGATGTGGTTTTTAGATGTTCTTTTTTGTTGTTGTTTTGTTCCTCGACCCTTTTGGGGGGTTGTTGTTGGTATATAATATATTTTATTACCCAGCTCTTTTGCTTATTAATTCATTTTAAAAAAGAATTGAATCTTATATTACACAATATTACATTACACATGCTTAATACATGTTTTTTGGTATTTCTTCGAAACATATATATATATATATATAGTGTGTGTTAACTTGTCTGCTTTAATTTGTTGTGCATGTATTTCCAGACATAAATGAGTGTGAGAACCCCGAAGCATATAGTTGCTATGGAATCTGCCAAAACTTCCCAGGAACGTTTCAGTGCCAATGTCCTAAGGAAACCTACGGAAGTCCATTCATAAAAGATGGATGTGTTATGACAGAAAGAAAGAATTCCTACACAGGTGACAGCCACACTATATGGGAACGCAAACTATTACATTATATTTTCCGTATTATGATCACGTGTATCAACCCCATGCTCCTCTAAATTCTAGGAGACATAAGTACTACAAGTTCATGAAATAATTTAGTATATACTGCTAATAAAAACTCCCTATATCTTTCTACACACTCAGTCCGTACATTAAAAAAAAAACAAAATACTCTAACCTAGTAACCTCAATCCGGTTATTTTTTTTTTTTGAGAACAGCTTCAATCCGGTTATTGTGCACTTCTACTAACCCCACAAAAAAATGATGAACTTTTACTACCAAAAAATTACACAATATGTCTTTTAATAATCTAATAAATTCAAAATTTTCCTCCTCTACTTGCTTCGCACCTCATGCGTATTGAATACGAGTTTAATTGGAAGCCGGTGTGAGTTTGTTAGCTTTAGTTGGAGTCCAATATAAGACTACCCGCACTCATGAAACTCTATTTTCTTTCTTTATCCATCCTGGTCATCAAGATTCTCTCCCCTATACCACTTTCTCCCACACTCATCAATCCTTTACAGTTTACTCAATACCATTGTGGGCCCACTTATCACTTTATCTAAATATATTCATGTGAGATCTAGTTTTGAAGGATTTATTGAAACAAATTTAATGGTGCAATCGGAATTTTATTTGAAGTTTTGGTTTGTGAATTATAGCATTTTTTGTCACATGAAAAAATGGGGCCCGCGCTCTCTCTCCTCTCTCCTCTCTCCTCATTCCCGCTCTCTCTGGCACTGAGGCAGCAGGCGCTGGAGAGGGACCCGCCCGTCCTTTGCGTTCGTCCGCCACAGAGCTGGTCGGACGGCATATTTGCCGTTGGCAGGCTGCTTGCGGAAGCTTTACCGTTCCCCGGTGTAGCAGTTTTTCCTCAATTTGTTTACTGCAGTAAGCTTTAACGTTCTCCAGTGCACATAGTCTAAGTACCCGGAATTCATGAATCTAGATGGCAATATTTTTGTCCTTTTAGTTGGTATACAGATGTTTTTATCCGTGCATTTAGTAGAAGATACATTCTCTACTCCTTATTCAAAGCACTCTTTAATTTATATTTTATTTTATTATAAATATGCATGCTTTGGTTGTAGATTTCACTGTTAGCTACTACAGTGACACATAAACAATCATTCCAGCCTACTACACCACAATTCTCAAGACGGCGTTACATTTTCTCTATAAAAGAATTATGTTTGTAGTAATAAGTAATTGCATACATAATTTACTTCCGTAGAGTATCAACACAATTTAAAGTGAATATTTAGCGTTAAGGGAACAATTCAATGATTGTTGAACTATTGATATATGCATGTTTACAGATATATATCACCCATGCAACTGGAACAGAAAAACTTTGTTTTCTATTTTTTTAAATATAGAAAAATCTAAATTAATCTAAAAATAATAATTAGTTTTTTAAAATTAGAAAAATAATTTATGTTGTTTTCTAAAAGTTAGAAAATAAATTTTTTTATCTGTGCTCATCCCATGCAACTAGAATAGAAAAACTTTGTTTTCTATTTTTTTAAAATATAGAAAAATCTAAATTAATCTAAAAAATAATAATTAATTTTTTAAAATTAGAAAATAATTTATGTTGTTTTCTAAAAGTTAGAAAAATAATTAATTTTTTTATCTGGGCTCATTTTGGAGTTATTTGGATCATATATTTAAATAAATAACAAGCACAACTACAAGCAATAAAATAATAGAAACATAAATAAAGTAGTTCAATTAACTAAATGTAGATCTTAAATAGGTTGATAACATTTTCAAAAAAATGGTGTGGACTTTTAGAGATTAAAATCGTTTTTTATTCAGAAGACAAAAAACCAGACGTGAAAACTGAAAAGAACACTAGATTTATCTGACCTTCAATAGTCAGAGGGTGCTTATTACCTGGTGTTATATTTCAAGGTTGAAAATCGAACTGACATACAACTGGAAGGTTAAAAAAATATACTTTAGCATAGGATTTTATATACTAATAGTTTTAGAAGTGGTTATTTTAGAATCTTATTAAACATTATGATATTTTTAAAACAACTTATTTATGTAATTTAGATTTTAAATTAAGGGAGATTGAGTTAATTGAGTTTTAGTAATAAAGGTCTCATGTTTAATGGGTAGTATGTACTAGATTATCTTTTACCATACTGAAGATAAGTAATTTACATGAAAATTTAAGGATTTGATAGTGTTGCGCCTTAATTTAACCCGTCCATCTTCACTTTGTCAGGTCTAAGCATCGGGCTAGGATTAGGTGGTGGAGCAAGTCTGTTGCTAGTAATAGGTGCTCCCTTCATATCACGTAAAGTAAAGTTGCAAAAAGAGAAAAGAACCAGAGAGAAGTTTTTCAATCAAAATCACGGGCTATTATTGCAGCAGCTTGTATCACATAATGGAGATATTGGAGAAAGGATGACAATTACTTTAAAGGATCTAGAGAAGGCTACAAACAATTTTGATAAAGCACGTGTGATTGGTGGAGGAGGACATGGAGTTGTGTTCAAAGGAATTATTGATCTAAAGGTCGTGGCAATCAAGAAATCAAGGATTATAGTAGAAAGGGAGATCAATGAATTTATAAATGAAGTCGCTATTCTTTCTCAAGTCAATCATAGAAATGTGGTGAAGCTATTAGGATGCTGCCTTGAGACAGAAGTCCCACTACTTGTTTATGAATTTATCTCCAATGGAACCCTCTACCAGCATCTCCATGTCGAAGGACCCGTGTCTATACCATGGGTTGACCGAATACGGATTGCATTGGAAATTTCTAGAGCTCTATCCTACCTACATTCAGCTGCTTCAATGCCTATATTTCATAGAGATATCAAGTCTAGCAATATACTTCTAGATGACAGTTTAACAGCAAAAGTATCTGACTTTGGCACTTCAAAATACATACTGATTGATCAAACCGGAGTAACCACCGAGGTTCAAGGAACAAGGGGTTACCTAGATCCCATGTACTATTATACATGCCGACTAACAGACAAGAGTGATGTCTTCAGTTTTGGTGTTCTTCTTATCGAATTGCTAACAAGAAAGCAACCATTTGTCTATCGTTCTAGACATGGCGATAATCTTGTTTCACATTTTAGAAACTTGGTCGCAATAGGTAATCTTGTTGGCATAATAGATCCTCAAGTCATGGAAGAGGAAGATGGAGAAGTCCAAGAAGTAACTACTTTAGCAACAATGTGTACTAAGTTGAGTGGAGAAGACCGGCCTACAATGAGAGAAGTGGAGATAATACTTGAAAGCATACTGGTTAAGAAGAAGCAGGTTCCATATATTGCAACAAGGAGGCGTGATGAGAGTGATGAAATTCTGATTCACGGCATGTCAATTGAAATGGCAACTAACCCAACAGACAGACGACATCCTATGGAAGACACGAATAGTAGCGAAATAAGCCGGTAGTATACTATGGAAGAGGAGATATTGTTGTCAGGAAGCTACCCCCGATGATAAACATGTGCTTTCATAAACGACAACGAACTCTGTTACTTCGTGCTTCCAATTAAATTGTCCTGTAACGCGTTTTCTTGACTGTTGATTCCACATAATTCCTTTCATGAATACTATGAAGTCAGTAGTGTTATAGACTTATAGGGCAATGTCTAAGATGGACAGTTTTTTCTTCATAATTTGTTCCCCTGTTTTCTATATGGACTACCACAAAGTTTAAAGCAGAGTATTGAATGTGTCTCTGTATTCTTGCTATAGTGTAACTTATAATTGTTTTCTCGGGACTTATTTAATTTGTGCATGTAATGGATAGTACAGCGCTCTTGACACTAAAATGTAGGCATTGACAAGGGTTTGACAAATACAGGTTGCAATTCATGATGAAAATAAAGTCAGCCAGGTAATGTTGTTAGCTAGCATGCACGGTCAGATCATGGCTGTTGGTGGTAGTGAATACAAGGCATGCAGGTGTTTTACCAGATGCGACGGCCTGAGCGTCTGCTTGCTGGCGAGCACGCGGCCGGATCCAAAATATAGTTGGGGGATTTTTTTGATCAGGCAATGGTCCCTCTTGTAAGAGGAAGAGAGAAGAATGATGAAAGATGGCTGCAGATACTTGGAGGGTGTGGTGCTACAACTCTTCGTCTCTTGTGAATCGAAGATTGAAGAGGGAATCCCTCTGTTGATTTTGGCCTGCGATCTTAGTTATGTTTGTCTGGCTGCCTTCTTTCGTAAGGTCCCAGATTATTATCTTGACTGCCCATTTAGTGGATTTGTTGGGCTAAGTCCCTGTCTTGTAAGTTTAAGCCTTAAAGCATTACTTGTGAATGTGAAGGCTGCTGCATGTTTTATTCCTTTCTCTAAAAAAAAGTGTCTTGTTATGCGTTTTTCACTTAGTAGTTGTTGAAGTATCCCGTTCCTAGTTGGTAACAGAGGTAGGCCAACGGGCTAAAAAATACCAAAGGTAGGTAGGCCAACGGCTGCAAACCGGATAGCACGGCTGGACGAGTTGATGTTCACAGATCACAGCACTAGCGGCAACGACGTACGCAGAACGGCAGATGCCGGCAGGTGCACGCAGACGAAGTAGACAACAAACTACAATGTCCTTATTAGAGTAATTGAGGTGTGATTTGAATGAGACGAGACCAGAGCTTGCCTCGGTTGCATTCGCGCGATCGCTCGTTGGCACACGTCTTTTTCTTGAGAGATGGACAGGGAGAGACGACTGACCTGGGAACGAGAATGTGATATACCAAAATATAATTCAGTATACCTCACTTAATTTTAGCTGCAACGAAGATGGGTGGAAAGCAGAGCCTTATCTACGTCAACTGGTCAAGTCACCAAGCCACCTGTGGATATTCTGAAGCTGAATCGCGAGTCACGACGCCTCTCCTTTCATCGTGAATCATACTTGACAGGGATGGCGACGTTGTTGCAAGCCGAGCTGATCGCCTGTCTACAAGGGTCATTGGCGGCTACTCTCGGTACAACATTCAGATCCACAACCTTAACAACTCATTCTCCTCCCACCACCATGAAGTTTATTTCTACCAGGTTGATCACATGCGAACGGCCTGAGCGTCTCATGTGGTTGATTCAAGCATCTGCGAGCGATGCTCTCGGCAGGCCGAAGACCGGCATCACATCTTCTTCGGCTGTGCACGAAGCGCAGCAGTCTGGGCAACGACGGGCCTCGGACATGTGGCGCGGTTGTCCAACGACGATGCCTGGGCTGCTCATTCCCCCGCCAACCTCGATCAGGCGATTTGGCCCTTCGTCTTTCTGACTTTGTTGTGGAGAATTTGGGACTGCAGGAACGGGCAAATCTTCAGGGGCGAAACGTTCTGCAGCCGCGTAGTCATATCCCGTGCTAGTGACGATTTGCTTGTCTGGCGTAAACGCCTCCCCTCTGATCATGTAAACAACCTCCTAGGTTGGCATAACTACCTGCGCGCCTGTATCACAAACTCTGCTCAGCGTTCTGGGTGACCGGACCGGAACGTTTGCCTTTTTGAATGAAAAGGTGGGGAAGCTCTCCCCTCCGTCGTCAGCCTATGGGGCCATGTTTTTGGGTTCGTCAATCCCGCTGGGAGCCAAGCAAATTTGGAAAACAGCAGCTCCTCCCAAGGTCCGTTTCTTCCTCTGGTTGGTCCTGCACGACAAATGTTGGACAGCTGAGCGACGCTTCAGGCATGGCCTTCAGTCCACGAGCACTTGCGTTCTTTGTGACCAAGGCAGTGAAACCATTGATCATATTATGTGTGGTTGTGTCTATGCAAAGGAGGTGTGGCAGCTTTGGTTCAACAAATTACACCTCAATGGCTTCGATGTTGTGGATGGTGAGCCGGCTATTCACTGGTGGCTCAGGCACAGGAAGTGGCTTCCAAGAGAGCAACGGAAGGGGTTCGACTCTCTATTTTTCTTGATCAGCTGGAGGATTTGGAAAGAGCGCAATGCGCGTATGTTCGACGGCACTGTGTTGCAGGCAGGCAGGCTGGCTGGCGATGGCGATCCAGGAAGAAGCGGAGCTCTGGCGCACGGTGGGGAACCAGCGCCTAGGTGCGCTTCTTGCTGGATGATGATCGCGGCCACTCGGATGCAAAATTTTTTGCAATTTAGTCATGTAATGGCTTAGTGTAGTGTGCGTTGAGTTCTTTTGGTTTTGGCCTTTGCCCTTTGGTAACCATGGTTACCTTTTGCGAACCTTGTCGGCTTTGGGGTTGGATTCTATTTTGCTTAATGAAATACGCGCCTAGGGTTGGGCGTGATCGCGAAAATAAAAACAAAAACCAGGTTGATCAGGATTCAGGATGCACTCGAGTTGCAGAAGCTATCTCCAGAATTACTGCTGGACTGGGTAATCAGTAATTCAACATGTCCAGCCAATGTATCCGCGCCTGAGTCTCGTGTGCTCTTCGATCTGCTTCCCGCCTTCCCCGACGCCTGGATTACATTTCTCTTGCAGCCTGTGCTTGACTGCTGGGCAGCTGGCCAAGGCGACATGGTGGTGGCGAGCAAGGCCTAATGCATGCTAAAGATCGAATAATGCAAGCAACCAATCAGACTTTATATATACAAAACATCTCTTAACTTAGTGACAGAGGCCCCCCGCATCGATCCCGCTCGGGCGACATGGGCGGCGCTAACCCTAGCCGCCGCCAAGCCCCTCTCCCCCTCCCTTCCCCCTCGCCGATGCCGGAGGAGGTCGTCAGGAGGCCCGCGCGGCCTCCTAGGATGGTGGCGGCGAGGCCATTCCCCGGCTGATGTTGCTCTCCGTGCGGGGCGGTGCATGGCGGGCATGGCGGCGGTCGCGGCGCACGGAGGAGCTTCGAGGCGCGCGGTGGAGCTTCGAGGCGGTGGCGTGGGTACGGCAGTTGCCGTGTGAGGGGCGGTTTGGAGCCTGTTGTTCGGCGTCATCCGACGGGCACGGTGGCGGTGACGGTTCCGGCCGCCTGGATCGGGGGCTGTGGCCTGGATCCGCGCGGATCCAGTGTGGGGGTGGCCGGAACCGGTTCCCCTGTGCTAGATCCGTGCCGCTGGCGGCGGGCTTCCCCATGGTGCGGCGACGCGCCCTGGCGGAGGCTCTGGCGGCCAGGCCCGAGCTCCCTATGGTGGCGGTTGTGGCTCCGGATGTCGGGCCCCGGCTATGGTGGAGGAGCAGCTTCGTCGGCCTTGCCGTGATGGCGGGGCCGGCCGTGGCGGTGGCTGGGCGGCGGCACTGTGGTGGTGCGGCTGGCGGTACCGGGCCCGGCTGGGGCCGCTCTCCTCCGATGGGGCACGCCGGTGGCTCCGTCGGGATTCTTCGGCGGAGGGGGATGGAGATGGTGCCAGTACGGGCGCAGGGGGCAGCGGCGGGGTCCCTCCCTCTCTGCTCGCCCCCTCCTTCTTCTTGATGGTGGCCACTTTGTGGCGGTCGCCGGGGCTCATGCTGGCGTTGGGGGGTGGCTATCGTCTATGCCGTCCTTCCCCCATGATCTTGGTTGCTGTCGTGGGGCGGTCATTGTGAAGACGGAGGCCTTGGCGTCAAGGGTGTGCTCGTGGACGGGCATGGCGGTGGGAGGCCGGCTTTCGGTATGTGGTCTGCGGGGTGATGGCGTAGCTTTGCGGCTGCTTGCGTGGCCGACGCGTCGACTCCCGGTGAGGCTTCTGCAGGATGCCTGGCAATGACATCTCTGGTGTCTGGTGGGGATCCGGCTTCTTGACCGACGTGCTGTGGGTTTTGGGCGAAGGCCTGGCGATGGCGACACCTGCGGGTGCCATTCCCCTATTGTGGGCGTCACGTCCACAGCATTCTCCACGGGTGAAAACCCAATCCTGCCTTGGACGAGTGACGGCGGCGCTTGGACGTCATAACCTTCTTGAATGCTTCGTTGTGGAATTCGACTCGGTCGGGATGTTTCGGGCAGGGCTAATTCGTCGTTTCCACTGTTGTGTTACGTGGGTGGTGCCAGTGGTGGAGTAGGCGTAGCTTGTTATTAGTTGCATAGTTAGTTGCTTTTTTTTTGCTAGTTTTTAGTTGCTTGTTGGCTCAGTGGAGTTTCTAGTGGAGTGGAGTGGAGGCTCGTGTCGACGACCCAATCCAACCGAGTTTTTTCAGGCTTGTGTCGATGTCCCAATCCGACCAAGTAAGGAGTTGAGTTGGCGCTTATTGTGGTGCGAGTTGTTGTTTTCAAAGTGGTGTAGGATGAGCGGGGTTCTCCTCAGTTGTATGGTTTTTATCCAGTTTCCACGTTAAAAAAAACTAGGCGGAGGCACTTGTCTTCTTTTTCTTTCTTGGTCTAATAGAAATTACGGCAAAGCTTTTGCCGTCCTTTCGAAAAAAACATCTCTTCGGTCTCACATTACTATCAGGGTAGTACCCCATTTGGTAGGTCTCAGGACAGTGATTCATATATTTATGCAAAATCATCTACATTCGGGGGCTTCAAATGATTGTGAAGTATAAACACTAATAGAACAATAGAAATAAGTACATGAATCATTATTGCTAAGAACAACAAATTATGGTCATCGTGGGAAGCTTGCTGACAACATCTCCTCTTCCATGGTGTATTGCCTGCTTGCTTCATTATTAGCTCGTTCAGTTGACATGTAGTGAGCCATAGTATTATTCGCATCATGACTCCTTTGGGTATTTGCAAGCTGCCTCCTTTTAACAAGAAAATTTTGGAGTGTCATCTCCACTTCCCTCATTGTAGGCCTGTCATCTCCCTTCAATTTTGTACACATTGCTGCTAGTGTGGCCACTTCTTGGACTTCCCTATCCTTCTCCTCCTCCAAGGCTTGAGGATCTATTATGTCATCTAATTTTCCTTCTGTTAGTAGTGAGACAAAATGTGAAACAAGACTGCCACCATCAACAGACTCATAGTCATTTGGTTTCTTTCGAGTAAGTAGTTCTACAAGAACAACACTGAAACTGAAAACATCACTTTTCTCTGTTAGTCGACCTGTGTAGTAGTACATCGGATCTAAGTAGCCAAAAGTTCCTTGAACTGCTGTAACCACTCCTGTCTGATTAATCGGGATATATCTAGAAGCTCCAAAGTCTGATACCTTTGCAGTTAAAGCATCATCAAGAAGTATGTTGGCAGATTTGACATCTCTGTGAAATATTGGCATTGAAGCAGATGAATGTAGATAGGATAGCGCTTTTGCAACTTCTGTTGCGATCCTCATTCGGTCTTCCCATGGTAACGATCTTGGTCCTTCAACATGAAGATGGTTATAAAGGGTTCCATTTGAAATGAACTCATAAATTAGCAAAGGCACTTTTGACTCAAGGCAACATCCCAAGAGCTTCACCACATTTCTATGATTCACTTGAGAAAGAACTGCAACTTCATTTATAAAATCATCGATTTCTCTTTGAACTACTATCTTTGATTTCTTGATTGCCACAACTTGAAGATCTAGAATTCCTTTAAACACGACTCCATGTCCTCCACCACCAACTATACGAGCTCTATCAAAATTATCTGTAGCCTTTTCTAGATCCCTTAAGGTAATTACCATCCGTTGCCCAATGTCTGTGTTGCGTGATATTAACTGCTGCAAGAGTAAGCCATGATTTTCTTTGAAAAATTTGTGTCTCATCTTCTTCACCTTCCCATGTTTTATTCTACGCATTATGATGGGACCGCCAAGTGCTAGAAGCAAAAGACTTGTACCACCACCTACTCCTAGCCCAATGCTTAAACCTGTAAAGGTAAGGATGTACACATTCATGACTTGGAAATCTCCATAACTATGGAGAAAACATGTAACTTAATTTGAGAGGATGATTAAATTATTCGTGGACGGTTACACGACTAAACTTTCCAAACCTCATAGTTCTATTTCATCAAAAAGACCTCATAGTTATATCAATACAAAAATAATTTAAAATAAGGTGACAAGTGCATATAGTGGCCTGTTACCTGTAAAGGATTTCTTGATTGTGATGCATCCACCTTTTGTCAAAGGATTCCCATAGGTTCCATCATGACATAGACAACGGAAACTTCCTGGTAAATTTTGGCAGATTCCATAGCAGGAGTGTGCTTCCGGGTTCTCACACTCGTCTATGTCTACAAAAGTAAGTACACCATCAACTAAACCAGTGAAAATGAACATCACAGGTTTCGGTAGAAAGGAATATTGTGCTATTTACCATGCAGCGTTGCTACAATGTATTCATAATTTTGCTTGAACTGCTACTTAATTGTATTAAGCTGTAGAAATCAATTCAATATGCTGCATACCTCTGCATCCATTTGGCATTGAAGCGTTGCCCGTATAGCCATTAGGGCATTGGCACATAAAACTTCCTTGTGTATTCTTGCAATCACCATAGCAAACGTAGATGTCTGGAGAGTTGCATTCATCGATATCTAAACAAGCACAAGGATATTATTAGGAGTAGTAGGAACTAGGAAGGGCTACATGCATCATATTATTTATATTCTTGAAGAGAAGGAAGATATAACAAAATCAATTTGATTAGTAACTATATGTACCTTGGCATCCACCTGAAACATAAGGATTGCCTTCATAACCATCTGAGCATTGACACCGATACCCACTATGGGAGCTTTGGCAGCTGCTATGGTTGCTGCGACATTCGGGGCGGACACATTTGTTGGACACGTCGAATTGTTAGCAATTATCCAGTCTAGGGTGGCCGGGAGCCCCTTAGGACTGCGATTTGGAGCGAAAACCATGTCCCTTGTGTAATTGAAACTATGATCGACTATGTATATAGATTGAGCAAATGGTAATCCTCCTTGAAGCCGGTTGATCTCGATGTTGTATAGAGAATAGCTTAGAATGATGCTAGCCTCACAGCAGTTTATGCCGCCGGTGCAATCACCATTTTGTGCCGGATAAACCAAAGGCCGGCCTGTTGTGAATCCTGTGAACGGGCAGAAAGCAGTGCAGGAACTGACCAGGTTGTTCTCCTCGGCCCCAAGAATAGTGACCTGCGTGTTGCATCCTAACACCAGCAGCCTGTTGATCGACTCCGACAGGAAGTACGGCCCGCTCCTTGGGAGGCCGCTCCCCCATGTTCCGTTCGTGAGCCTTTTACCTGTGTGCCATTACAAAATTTACGTCCAACCTGTGTGCCACTGAAAAATCACTTCGCACCTGTGTGCCATGACACATTTTCGCTTTTACCGGTGTGCCATTCCGTCCAGTTTCACCTCTAACGGTGTCAAACATGACCATTTTGCCCTTTAGTGGGTCCAATTTGTCAGTCACTCAAGTTTCGTCTCCTCTTCTTTTCTCTGTAGACGAACGTATTTGCACCTCGAGTCGCGCCGTCGTACTCGGTCCACACCTGCAGGATCCTTCCGCTGGCCAGGGCGACGTCGACGGTCCTGCCAGTGGCGGCATCGACGTACCCCGACGGCTTGGCCGCAATGGACCTAAGGCTGTGGACGTCGACGCCGACGTGGTTGTCGCTGATGTCGCCGAACTCCACGTCCATCGCCTTGTCTCGCTCGTGGTGGCGACGACCTCGCTCGTGGCGGCGACGAAGGTGGTGGAGAAGGAGAGCGGCGCGCCCGTGGCAGCGTCCTTGAAGCGCGACGGCGTCCGGGTAGAAGCCGTGGCCGAACACCCAATTGGTCGCGTTGGTAAGCTGCAGGAGCCCGGCAGAGGTGACGGCCGCGCCGCTGGTCGTCACGTTCTCGCGCGCGAAGCCGGTGAGCGTGAACTCGACGGCGGCTACGGCCAGGCCGCCGCTGCCGCGTCCGTGCGCGGGGGCGAGCAGCTAGGCCGCCGCGGCCGCGTTCGCGCGCGCCGGCGAGCAGCCAAGGCCGCCGCTGCCGCGCCCGGTGTTTGGGCGAGCCGCCAAGTCCGCTGCCGCGCCCGGCGTGGGGGCGAGCCGCCAGGCCGCCGCTACCGCGTCTACGCGCGCGGACGAGCCGCCAGGGCCGCCGCTGCCGCGCCCGGCGTGTGGGTGAGCCGCCGGAGCCACGCTACCGCGTCCGCGCGCGAGGGCGAGCGCCGCGAGCCCCGCGGCCGCGTCCGCGCACGGGGACGAGCCGCCACCGCAGCCGCGTCCGGCACGGGCGAGCCGCCAGGGCACCGCTGCCGCGTCCGCGCGCGGGCGGGCCGCCGCCGCGTCCCGCCGCAGCCACCACCCGCCGGAACCCACTGGCCGGTTTCACGGCAGCCGCGCGCAGGGAGGGACGGGGAGATGGTGGGTGTGGGGGTGGGGTGGTTGGCGCCGGGAGCCCTGCGCCGGGTGTGGGTGGCCGCTCGCCGGTGGCCGCTCTCCGGTGGTGGCCCGTCGGCGGTCACCGCGCGGCTCCTGTCCGCCCGCGAGAAGAGAAGCGAACCGGGAAGCAACGATACGAGAGCAGAGGGATGGGGAAAAATTAGAATGGGCAGTTTGGTCATTTACCTAGTCGGGCCCCACACGTCAGAGCACCCAAACGGACCAAATTTAATATAGATGGAATGGCTTGTGGCTAAAAGAAAAAAATATGTCATGGCACACAGGTGCGAAGTGAATTTTCAGAGGCACACAGGTCGGATGTAAATTTTGTAATGGCACACAGGTAAAAGGCTCTCCGTTCGTCGTGCGTCCGTTGTCGTCGTACCTGAGCATCAGGCCGGTGCTGTTGATCTGCACCGTGCTCCGTGGCACGGAGATCTCGAGCACTTGCACCGTGCCGTCGCCGAGGAACAGCTTCGGTGAGCCCTGTCCTCCCTCCCCGTACCTGCAGGAGAGGTTGAAGCCGGCGGCGTGGTAGCAGCCGGGCTCCACGCCAAACGGGTACGGGATGCTGATGTTGCCGCAGGTCCTCGTGCAGGTGCTCCCCGGTGTCGCCGCAGTGCCAAACGGCGGAGGCAGCAGCGTGGCGACGACCGCAGCCGCAAATGCTACGACTGATCCCACTCTCCCGGCGTTCTCCATTTGTGGTGCGTGTATGCAAAGAAACAGAACTGTATAAACAGAGGAGCAACTTCTTTTCCGTCTCGAGCAACTCTGTGGCCAGGGCGCGCCAGGCACAACACTGCACACGGCACGGAAGGCTTCGTTCTCTTGCGGGGCGGAGGACGACCCTGCCGACTCGTTCAGCGCTTCCAGTCTACTCCGTCGTGTCCCCGTTGCCTGGACCTGGCGTCTGAACAACGCGGCTACCAGACAGCACACGCGCTCTGGCGGTCCGGCCAGCTCACGTTGTAGTTGTTGAAAATCAAAGTCTTTGCAAAGACCAACTACAGTATATGATGACTTTGAATAATGGTGGCCAAATTTATGAGAAGGAAATTTTCATGAAGTTGTGTGGAAGACTATGAACAGGCTTCCATGAATAATGCTGACCACTCCATCAACGAGGACTTCCACCGCGCCTTTGCCGCCGCCAGCCTGTCGGCAAGGAAGGAGGCCATGAAGGTACTGTTTCCCGGCGTGGGGAACGTCGCTCCCGTGCTGCGTCAGGAGCATTACGGTTTCCATTGAGTAGCAGCCATCTGATCGTCTGGAACGCACGGGGGCTAAATAGCCGTCCACGCCGTGACGCGGTCCGCGACATTGTTGTCGAGCAAAGAGCCTCCGCCGTTTGTCTCCAGGAGACCAAACTAGCTGTGTATGATGTAAGCTTGAACAATCAGTTGGTAGGATCTGACTTTGATTATGTATGCCTTCCTGCGAATAGTGCTGCGGGCGGCACAATAACTTGCTGGCGGCGCAACCTCTAGGGGCCTCTGACGTGCGCGTCACCCGCTTCTCTATAACAGTTTGGATCCCCCCCCCGGGCGCTTAGCCTTGGTGGCTCACCAATGTCTACGGGTCACCAGCACGGGAGGACAAGGCGGACTTCTTGCATGAGCTTCAATAGGTCTGGGCCGTCTGCCTGGGGCCATGGCTACTTTGTGACGATTTTAACTTGATCTACAAGGCGGTGGACAAGAAGAATAACGGCCGCTTACACCGGGGGAGGGGGGGGGGAATGAGACGCTTTTGTGCCTTGATCGACAACCTCCTGCTGGAAGAGCTGCACCTGAATGGCAGGCTCTTTACGTGGTCCAATACGCGCGAGTGGCCGACGCTGGAGCGCCTTGACTGTGCGCTCTGCACGACGGACTGGCTCGACCGCTACCCATGGGGGTATGAACCCCATATACCCTCACGGCTTAACTTGGGCCTGGTCGGACGACCGCACCAACCCACCAAGATCAAGCTCAACCGGGCCTGCACCTGGTTGGAAAGACTTAGGCGGACAAGAATAAGGCAACCAGACGTAAGGAAAGACAAAAGTCGGTTAGGAAATCTTTGTAGCCTTGTAAAGCATAAAACTTTGTAAACGACTAGGATAGATCCGATATGTAACCTTGCCCCCCGACCTATATAAGGCGGGCACGGACCCCCCTCAAGGGGACATGCAATCTTGCATAACGCACAAGCATCCACATCCACATATCGCAATTCATAACAGAGAGCGGGACTAGGGTATTATGCATCCTTGCGGCATGAACCTTGGTGCCATTATTCTATGTTTTGACGTCTCGCTTGCAATCTCTGCGCGCCTCCACCGATCAATTACCGCTCGGGTCGTACCCCTGGGTGGACTATCGCTGATATTTCGTCGACACTACCCTAGCCATCATCTGCGGTGCCTCTCCTCCGACTCTTCTGACCACGCACCTCTACTACTGGTTTTATGCACAGAGCTCTGGGCGGCACCACGATTCACGTTTGAGCACTACTAGACCAAGCTGCATGGCTTCCATGAACTGGTCAGCACATCTTGGGGGCCACACAAAGGGACATGAACCCTTGTTGAGCTATTGAACAGAAGCTACGCCTGCTGGCAAGGGCGCACTTGAGCTGGCGAGCATCAAACATTGGCAATGTCATGATGCATCTCACCGCCTCTAGAGTGATGGTGTATGAACTGGATACCGCCCATGAATCCAGGGAGTTGTCCGTGCCCGAGCGGGAGTGGCACGCGGACCTCAAGGCAAACATCCTCGGCCTAGCGTCGTTGTCGCACGATGGCTAGGCAGCGCGCCCGGACGCGCTATCTACGTGAGGGGACGCATGCACTCACTTTTTCATCTATAGGCCTGCCATCGGAGGAGAAAAAACTGCTTGCTCGCCATACAACATGGCGGCCAAACTTTCACTGAGGAAGAGGTGAAGGCTGGGACCGTCTACACGTACTACCACAACTTGCTAGGCAAGCCGTTTCAATGACAACACTGGATTGATATGTCGAGGCTGCCTCTACCGCAACTAGACCTCGAGGAGTTGGACCGGTGTTGGAACACGGTTCCAGCAGGTTTAATATTAACTTGTAATCGCAATTACAAAGCTAGAGTGTGAAGAAGAGAAGCTCTCCCACTCCAGGAGTCATCCCCCTCAACAGGAGCTGGGGGGCTCTTATATAGCCAGTCCAGCTCCCAAGTACAAAAAGACATTACAGCCCCCAATGGGGAAACAGGGAAACCCTAATCCTATGACCCTTCCAGGTGGGGCTGGCAGGGGCAAGGTCGTCCATTGGAGTATTCAGCGGTCCATGGGCTCCTCCTGGGCCTGCCAAGCGTTCTACATCTTCCTTGCTCCCGGGCCGTTGGTGGGCCGTCTTCGACGGGCCAGACGCCTCAGCGCAGGCCAGTGGCCTCCGCCGTCGTCTCGATGCCTCCGCCTTGAGGTCTTCGACTCGATGCCTCCGACGGAGGCCGGGGTCTTTGTCTCCGGCCCGGTGCCTCCGCCGGGGGCCGCATGCCACGGTCCCGGCCGATGCCTCCGCCTGGGGGCTAAGGTCTTCATCGCCGTCCCGACCCGATGCCTCCGACGGAGGCCGGGGTCTTGTCTCCGGCCCGGTGCCTCCGCCGAGGCCGCATGCCTTAGTCCCGGCCGATGCCTTCGCCTGGGGGGCTAAGGTCTTCATCGCCGTCCCGATGTCTCCGCTCTCCAATTGGAGGTACCGCGACGCATCGGTCAGCATGGTCTCCGATCACTCCTGCACAACAGGTAAGAGCGTGTATAACAAAATAGGATAAGTGTGGTGTCAATCACCTGCGAGCATGTGCCATGTCTCCGCTGCTGAGATGCCTTTTCCCAACATTCCCCCCTTGAGGGTTAGGTCCAGCGGAGGCGGGCCCTGGCCATCAATTCCTGGCTTGATCAGCGGAGACCATGCCCCCCCCCCGGTACGTCTTAGGTGGACCTCGGTTTTTCTTTGGCTTGTTGAGGGTATCTTCTCGTCCGTTGGATCTGAGGCCGTCGATTTTTTTACCGTACGATTTGTGACCGTTGCGGTGGTAGGGCGGTTCCTTCTCGGACACGTCGCCCGGCCACTATAAAAGGGGTGGGGGTAGGTGAGAGTTTTTTACCCCGCGCCGTAATTCTCGCGCTGTAGTTTTCTGCCTCCGTATTTTACGCCACCTTCTCACCCGTCTGTTGCCTCCGATTTCAATTGTTGGCTGGGTCTTTTTTAGAGGTGTATGTTTGTTGCTACTAAGGTTAAGGACCTGGAAGAGTCTCTGCCTGACGTCGAAGCCTCCGTTGAAGATCTTGTCTCTGCACATAGTCCCGGAGGTATGGCGGCCATTACCTTTGATTTTGGTCCTAGCAAGATGACCAAGGAAATGATCGAGGATCTTGAGCGGCAAGGTATGATTCCGGTGGGCAAGGCCAAGCTCCCTGGTCCGAAGACCGAGCCGACCCCTGCCCGGGGGTACGCCGTTGTCTTTAAGGACTTTTTTACCTGCGGCCTCCGGTTGCCGGTGCATCCTTTTTTGAGGAAGGTCTTGGGGGAATTCAATGCTCAAATCCATCAACTTACCCCTCATTCTTTTCTGAACCTTAGCAAATTCGTTTGGGCCGTGGAGTCGTACGGCGGAGAGCCGGACGTCAATACCTTTGTGAGACACTATGAGTTGCAAAAGCAGCAACGACAGTTTGGAGAGGAAAAGGTGAAAGCGCAATTTGGGGCTTGCACCTTCATGGCTAAGAGGCATCAAGAAGAGAGGCTGGAGATTTCTTGGTGCCAGAAAGGCAAGTGGGAGCCGCTGGACTGGATGGAACATTGGTTCTACATTCAGACCATGGGTGTCACCGGGAAGGATGATGATGGGAAGAAGATTGTGCGGTACCCGTTGGCCTCCGCCATGACTGAGATAAAGACATATACCAACTTGAAGTCTCTGCCTGCCTCTTCCGCTGAGGCCGCCGCTCAAGAGAAGTCCTGCAGGAAAGCCTTCGCTCTAGCCTGCAGATATTCCGGAGGTCGCGACCTTTTGGAGGAAATCGTGGCCTCCGGTTGTTGGCCTTTGGCCAAGGAGCGGCCCAAGTGTAAGGTCCTAGATGGCTAGAGGGGGTGAATAGCCTATAAAAATTTCTACAAACTCACTAAGCAAACTTCGTTAGATACACAAACGGCGGAAAGCAAGTTTTGCTTAGCCTACTAGATGTTGCAAGCCTCCTATCCAAACAATTCTAGTAGGTGATCACTAGCACAAACAATAGCTACCGCTAGTGATCAAGAGTTCTACCCACGGATTTAATCTACACAAGGAGTGGTTCCCGACCGACCACACAAGCAATTCTACCCACGGGATTTAGTCTACACAAGTTGTGGTTCCCGACCGACCACGCAAGCAATTCTATTTTGCAAGAATGTAAACAAAGTAATACAAGAGAGGATGAGACTTGTTATACCAACGCGTCGAGTCGAGGTTGCCAATCACCAAGAGAATGAGCAATCAATCACAAACGGCAACACACAATCGATGACAACCAATCACCGGGAGACAAGGATGAACACAATTGTTTTTGTTCACCCGGTGTTCACTTGGGCACCGCCAAGCTACGTCACCGGTTGTGTCGACCAACACCTAGATGGTTCCTCGGTGTGACCCTCAAGTCACTAGCCCCTCAAGGCTCACCCCGCAAGGCACCGCAAGACACCACTCTCAAGCGAGGTACTCAACGACACGCGGATTCCACTAGGATGCTCTTCGTGATCCCCACGAGGTGAGCTCAAACCTCTCACAATCAACCGGAGGTGGCCAAGAACAATCACCTTCTCTTGCCAACGCCTCCAACAATCTCCAAGCCGGCTAGGAGCGGTACTCTCCAAGAGTAACAAGAAATCCACCGACTAAACCACCCACAAGTGCCACTAGAATGCTCTCAAGCAATGCAATGCACTAGGTGATCTCTCAATCTCACTTTGGATTCACAATCAAGCAAGAGAGATGAGAGGGAGAGTGTTTCTCTAGCACAAAGGATGAGCAAGTGAGTAGAAATGGGCAAGAGAGCCTCCCATGGCCGGCCAAGGGGCTATTTATAAGCCCAAGGTGAAATCCAACCGTTACCCCTCGGGCAGGCCGATTTCAACCCGCCGGACGCGTCCGCGGCTCAAGCGCCGGACGCGTCCGGCGCCTCCTCGCGCGCCCGCGACAGCCGACCGTTGGCGGCCCAACGTTCAAATCACCTCGCGTCCGGCCCGCGTCCGGCGGCCCGCGTCCGGAGGAAACGCCCGCGCCCAGAAACTTTCTGGTCCGCGTCCGGCCCACGCCGAACGCGACCAGCCCGCGTCCGCCGCCCTCAGACGGCCCAGCAGCCTCGCGACGAAGCCCATGACACGCCGGACTCTGCACAGTGAACGGCCCGCGTCTGCCGCGTGCGTCCGGCGCGCGTCACTCGCTCACGCCAAGTCACAATGCGCCGGACGCGTCCGCGCCCAAGCCTAACGCGTCCGGCGTCTCTGTCAAAACTTCGTTTTTCAGCCCGTCGTGACGCCAACTTCTCCAACATGCTATCCAACAAGTATACCAACTTGATCAACGGAGATAGCATGATTTCAACCAAATTTTGCATCCGGCGCAATAGAAAATATGCATCAATTTTGCATCCGGCGCAATACAAGTATACCAAGAGAGGGACCCAAACCCAACTCTACCCTGCAAACCACAGCGCGCCCAAACGCCACCTTTGTAAATGTGCCAACACCACCAAGTGTACATCTCCATGTGCTTGTGTGTTAGCTTTTCACAATCATTTTCCAAAGGTTAGGTTAGCTCACTAGGCCCTACATGCAATGCACTTCATGAATTCACCTAGTGGCACCCGTGCATCGAATAGCCGATAAGACTTCCCCTCTTAATAGTGCGGCTATCGATCCTAAACCACTCACACCCTCTATGGTGTCTTGAGTGCAAAACAAAATGGCCCTATCGGTTATACCTTTGCCTTGAGCCCATTTTGTTCCTCCAAATGATATGAACACTTCACACCATCATGTGACCGTCTCGATCCATCGACCTCGACTTCACTTGCCCTTCACCGTGCATCGGTCCATCGGCGCCTAGTCTTGCCCGAGCTTCACCATCGCATGGTCCTTCACTCCCAAGCCTTGACTAGCCCTTCACCCTCAACACCGGTCCATGGAGCCAAGCACCGTCTTGATCTTCATCTTTGATCACATGACACGTGTCATGCTTCATATTCAATATGCTCATCGTGTGGACAACCTTTCTCTAAATCAACCACTTAGATAAACAAGGTTAGTCCTAGGTTTCATCAATTAGCCAAAACCAAACTAGGGACTTTCAATCTCCCCCTTTTTGGTAATTGATGACAACCTCAACAAAGATGATTTTATAATAAAGATTTTGAACTTGTCATACTTGTCCAATCATTAAGCTCACAAGAGAAATTTGGACAACTATAGCAAGTTCGGTTTTGGTAGTATTGCTCCCCCTACATATGTGCATAGAGTTTGGATTTGAAGCTTTGCACATATGCATGGATAAGATTGTGGGGAGAGTAATTCTACCAAAATGATGCTAAGGTGTAAGAAATGGACCTTTGAAGCGTGATACCAATCGGAGTTGCAATTTACACCATCCTTAGCATCATGAAGTAACTAGACATCCATCAAAAACTCAAGAACCCCGTGAGATCAACATTATAAGCAAAGTTCTTGAACCACTTGTAAAGCAAGGGGAGTCTAGTTACAACCTATGCATGCTAGTAGATCATTTCATCAATCAAGTTCTATACTAGCATTGCACCACACAAGCAAGGAGACACTACTTGTATAAAACTTTAAAACTAGGTGCCATGAGCAAGTCATATGAGAATGCACAAACAAATGCAACAACTTTGTTCATGAGCTTGCTCCCCCTTCTTGTGTTTATTTACCCCTTTATCATGTTCAATCATCTTTTTCTCTCCCCCTTTGTCAACAATTGCCCAGAATGGGATCAAATTGTGGAGAGAAAAGGACTTTGATGGAGTAAACAAAACTTTAGTCAAAATTGGTTCAATCTAGACCACTTGCCAAAGACATTTAATTCAGTTTGAACCAAAGACAAGCTTCTTCACACCTCATGACAAGGGTTATCTTGCCTATGTTGAATTAAACACTTGTAGCAAATATTCTAGATTCAACACTAGGATTGCAAGCCCATAAACATGTCATATGTCACCACTAGATCAAGCAAAACATAGAAGCAATAGTGGTAAACATATATACATCAAACACATTTGATTTATCATGAATGCTCCAAATGCACCTTGTATGTCTACATGTGCTACCACAAGTATAATCCTAAGAATGAATGACATGTCAACCAATGGTACCTTGCTTTGTCGAAGGAGAGGCATGTCAAGTAGTGGTGGGGTGCATTCAACACATGTTTGAGAAATCAAGAATGTTCAACTCATTTCTTAGCTTGCAAAACCTTCTTTCATCAAGTGGCTTGGTGAGGATGTCGGCAAGTTGATCATCGGTACCCACACTTTCAATGAAAATATCACCCTTTTGTTGATGATCTCTAATGAAATGATGCCTTATGTCAATGTGCTTTGTTCTTCCATGTTGAACCGGGTTTTGTGTCATCTTGATTGCACTCTCATTATCACAAAATAATGGCACATTCTTGAAATTGATGCCATAATCCTTCAAAGTTGACTTCATCCAAAGCAATTGTGCACAACAACTCCCCGCACTAACATATTCGGCTTCGGCGGTAGAGATTGCCACACTATTTTGTTTCTTTGAGGACCATGACACAAGTGATCTTCCAAGAAGTTGACATGTACCACTTGTGCTCTTTCTATTGATCTTGCAACCACCATAGTCGAGTCCGAATATCCAATCAATTCAAACTTTGACCCCTTAGGATACCACAATCCAACATCTCTTGTTTGCTTCAAGTACCTCAATATTCTCTTTGCGGCCGTGAGATGACTCTCTCTAGGTGAGGCTTGATATCTAGCACACATGCAAACACTAAACATGACATCCGGTCTTGATGCGGTGACATAGAGTAGGCTTCCAATCAATGACCGATAATCCTTTTGATTCACCATATTGCCATCATGATTACTATCAAGATTCCCATTGGTGCCCATTGGAGTTGAGATTGGCTTTGCATCTTGCATTCCAAACTTCTTCAACATGTCCCTTATGTATTTCCCTTGACTCACAAATGTCCCATTCTTCAATTGCTTGACTTGAAGACCAAGGAAATAGCTAAGTTCACCAATCATGGACATCTCAAACTCATTTGCCATCATTTCACCAAATTCTTCACAATATGCTTGATTGATTGATCCAAAGATGATATCATCAACATAGATTTGCACAATGAAGAGATCATTACCAATCTTCTTGGTGAATAGAGTAGTGTCAACCTTGCCCATAATGAACCCTTTGGAGTGAAGAAAAGTCTTCAATCTCTCATACCATGCTCTAGGTGCTTGCTTCAAGCCATACAAAGCTTTCTTCAATTTGTACACATGGTTGGGTCTCTTCTCATCTTCAAAACCAGGAGGTTGCTCAACATATACTAGCTCATTGATGATCCCATTGAGAAATGCACTCTTGACATCCATTTGATATAACTTGATATTGTGGGCACATGCATAAGCCAATAGTATCCTTATTGCCTCCAATCTTGCCACGGGAGCATATGTTTCATCATAGTCAAGACCTTCAACTTGAGTATAGCCTTGTGCAACTAGTCTTGCTTTGTTTCTAATCACAACACCATCTTGATCTTGCTTGTTCTTGAAACCCCATTTGGTTCCAATGACATTGTGATCCTCCGGCCTCTCAACTAACTCCCACACATCATTTCTTGTGAAGTTATTGAGCTCTTCTTGCATTGCCATGATCCAATCGGTATCATCCAAGGCTTCCTCAACTTTCTTCGGCTCTTTGGTTGACACAAATGATGCATACTCACAAATCATAGCCACTCTTGATCTTGTTTGCACACCACTTCTAATATCACCTATGACACTATCAATTGGGTGATCTCTTGCAACATGTTGTGGTTGTAGCACTTGCACTTGATTGCTTGAGCTTGGTTGATCACTTGACTTGTCTTCATTGCATGAACAAGCACCATGATCTTGCACTTGAGCATTGCTAGCTTGCCTCAATGGAGAATTGAGCACTTCATCTTTATCATCTTGCACATCAACCACTTGCTTTGCTCTAATGTCCCCAATGTCCATGTTCTTCATAGCTTCAACCAATTGAGTTCCACCAACATCTTCTAGATTCTCATCTTCATCTTGTGACCATTGGTTTCATCAAATTGCACATCATGGACTTCCTCTCTAGTGCCACTTGAGTTGTTCCAAACTCTATAAGCCTTGCTTGTAGTTGAATAACCGAGTAGGAACCCTTCATCACATCAAACTTCCCCAATCTAGTGCCCTTCCTCAAGATATAGCATTTGCAACCAAACACTCTAAAATAGCCAATGTTGGGCTTTCTTCCATGAAGTAGCTCATATGGGGTCTTCTCTAACAAGGTATGACAATAGAGCCTATTGATGTAGTAGCACGCCGTGTTGATTGCTTCATCCCAAAATGATTGACTAACATTGTACTCATGAAGCATTGATCTAGCCATATCAAGCAATGTTCTATTCTTCCTCTCAACTAGGCCATTTGATTGTGGAGTGTACTTGGCCGAGAATTGATGACCAATGCCATAGTGATCACACAATTCTTCCATTCTTGTATTCTTGAACTCACTCCCATTGTCACTTCTCACTTTCTTGATTCTCATGTCAAACTCATTGTGAACTCTAGTGAGAAAAGTCTTGAAGGTGTCATACACTTCACTTTTGTCACTAAGAAAGAATACCCATGTGAATCTTGTGAAGTCATCCACTATGACAAACCCATACTTGTTGCCACCAATACTTGTGTATGTAGTTGGGCCAAATAGATCCATGTGCAACAACTCAAATGCCTTGCATGTACTCATTATGCTCTTCTTTGGATGTGAGCTTCCAACTTGCTTCCCGGCTTGACACGCACTACACAACTTGTCCTTCTCAAATACAACATCTTTCAAGCCTTCAATAAGATTGTGTTGTGTGAGCTTCTTCAATTGTTTCATGCCAACATGCCCAAGCCTTCTATGCCAAAGCCAACCCAAACTTGATTTTGATATCAAACATGTTGTCAAAGAAGCTTCACTAGTGTTGAAATCACCAAGATAGAGATTCTCATATCTAAAGCCTTTGAACACCAAGTTGGAGTCATCAAGAGAAACTACCTCAACATCATTTGCCCCAAAAATGCACTTGTAGCCTCGATCACAAATTTGTGCCACGGAAAGAAGATTGAAATCCAAGCTTTCAACTAGCATCACATTGGAGATACTCATGTCATTTGATATTGCAATCTTGCCCAAACCAACAACCTTGCCTTTCTTGTTATTGCCAAAAGTAATTGACTCAATGCCACTATCATTATTCTCAATTGAATCAAACATTCTTGATGTGCCGGTCATGTGTTGAGAACACCCACTATCAATAATCCAATGCCTTCCTCCGGCTTTATAATTCACCTACAAGCAAATCAATGAAGCTTAGGTACCCATTTTTGCTTGGGTCCTTGTAGGTTAGTGACTAAGCTCTTTGGTACCCAAATAGCCTTCTTCTTTGGGCCAACAATGGGTGTACCAACAAACTTAGCTTGCACACCTTTCACACCCTTGGTAAGCACATAACAAGAATCAAAAGGTATAGCATTGTCAAATTTCTTGTTTTGTTGCTTCTTGTTGCAATTTTGCTCTAGGTGCCCAACTTGCTTGCATCTATAGCAAAACCGACCATTGCTCTTCACAAAGCTAGGCTTTGGAGTTGCAAAGGCCGCCTTGCCCTTCTTGGGGGTATAGCCCAATCCCTCTTTGTTAAGAGAGAACCTTTGGCTACCCAAGCACTTTAGCAAGCGGGCCTCACCACCATAGGCTTTGCCTAAGGCATGAGTGAGCTCATCCACCTCCTTCTTGAGAGTCTCATTCTCAACCATAAGTGTAGCATCACAAGTGAAGCCATCACTAGTAGTAGAGGTAGAGTCGGTGGTGGTGATGGATGATGTGCTACAAGAAGGGTTAGCATTTGTCATGATGATAGGTTGATAAAATGACTCATCAATGATGTCACAAGTAAGGCCTATATCACATGATGCAACCACCACTTTCTTTGCTTGTTGCTCAAGTAGAAGTGAGTGAGCCTTTTCAAGCTTAGAGTGAGCATCACCAAGTTTCTCATGGTCTTCCACTAGACACTCATGAGTGGTCATAAGCTCACCTAGGGCTTTCTCAAGTATTGCTACTTTCATTGAAAGCTTCTTGCACTCCTTTTCCTTGGCAATGGCTATATCTCTAGTTTCTTGCATCAAGTCATATAGTTGATCCTTAGAAGGTTCATCATCATCATCAACATTATCAACATCGTGAGCATATTCCATCTCACTATCATCATCACTATCATCATATTGTACCTTGGTTTCCTTAGCCATGAAGCACGATGGTGATGAAGAGAATAATGAAGGCTTCTTGTTGATGGCGATGGAAGCCATAGCCTTGTTGCTTGTATCTTCATCTTCATCATCATTGTCACTCTCCCAAGTGACCACAAATGCACCAATCTTGCCCTTCTTGAGTGTCATCTTCGCCTCATGCTTCTTCTTCTCAAACTTACCCTTGTTGTAGTTCTTCTTCTTCTCATATGGGCATTCGGCTTGTAGATGCTCGGTGCTATCACAATTGAAGCACTTTCTTGGTTGCTCTTGCTTCTTGAAGTTGTTCCTCTTGAAGCCTCTTCTCTTGATGAACATGTGTCCCATCTTCTTCACTACAAGAGCAAGTGCCTCATCATCAATCTCAAAGTCACCATCTTCCTCATTGTTTTCTTCTTCTTCAAAGATTGGTGCTTTGCCCTTGGAGGATGTGGCTTGGAATGCCACGGTCTTCTTCTTCTTCTCCTCTTCCACCTTCTCATCATCTTGATCAAATTTGTCATATGTCAAGACTTCACCAAGCAAATCATTTGGCTTCTTATCTTCAAGCCCATCTCTTTGTAGCATTAGCTTCAACATCTTGAAGCTCTTTGGCAAGCATATCAAGAACTTGTGATAAAAATCTTCATCTTTTGTCTTGTGCCCCAAACTCTTGAGATCATTCACAATCACTTGTAAGCGATGAAACATTTCAATGATTGCTTCATCCTCCTTCTTCTTGAAGTTCTCGAACTCACTTTTGAGTCCATATAACTTGGCACTTTTCACTACCTTGGTGCCCTCATAGGTCTCACCCAACCTTGTCCACACTTCACTAGCAAGCTCCAAATCCTTGATCCCCTCAAACACCTTTGTATCAATGCCATTATATAGGGTGTTGAGAGCCATTCTATTGCATGTGATGTTGGCTTTATCTTCATCGGTGAGATGATCATTATCAAGAATAGCATAGTCATGCAATGTGACTTGCAAGACTCTCTCTTGTATTGAACCAAGATACATGATCATCTTTCTCTTCCAATGATCAAAGGAACTAACTCCATCAAACATAGGCGGTTTGCCCCCAACATGGTTGAACACAATTTGAGCCATCTTAACACCGTAGGATGTTAAGCCTTGCACTAAAACGGTGACCTCGGCTCCGATACCACTTGTAAGGTCCTAGATGGCTAGAGGGGGTGAATAGCCTATAAAAATTTCTACAAACTCACTAAGCAAACTTCGTTAGATACACAAACGGCGGAAAGCAAGTTTTGCTTAGCCTACTAGATGTTGCAAGCCTCCTATCCAAACAATTCTAGTAGGTGATCACTAGCACAAACAATAGCTACCGCTAGTGATCAAGAGTTCTACCCACGGGATTTAATCTACACAAGGAGTGGTTCCCGACCGACCACACAAGCAATTCTACCCACGGGATTTAGTCTACACAAGTTGTGGTTCCCGACCGACCACGCAAGCAATTCTATTTTGCAAGAATGTAAACAAAGTAATACAAGAGAGGATGAGACTTGTTATACCGACGCGTCGAGTCGAGGTTGCCAATCACCAAGAGAATGAGCAATCAATCACAAACGGCAACACACAATCGATGACAACCAATCACCGGGAGACAAGAATGAACACAATTGTTTTTGTTCACCCGGTGTTCACTTGGGCACCGCCAAGCTACGTCACCGGTTGTGTCGACCAACACCTAGATGGTTCCTCGGTGTGACCCTCAAGTCACTAGCCCCTCAAGGCTCACCCCGCAAGGCACCGCAAGACACCACTCTCAAGCGAGGTACTCAACGACACGCGGATTCCACTAGGATGCTCTTCGTGATCCCCACGAGGTGAGCTCAAACCTCTCACAATCAACCGGAGGTGGCCAAGAACAATCACCTTCTCTTGCCAACGCCTCCAACAATCTCCAAGCCGGCTAGGAGCGGTACTCTCCAAGAGTAACAAGAAATCCACCGAATAAACCACCCACAAGTGCCACTAGAATGCTCTCAAGCAATGCAATGCACTAGGTGATCTCTCAATCTCACTTTGGATTCACAATCAAGCAAGAGAGATGAGAGGGAGAGTGTTTCTCTAGCACAAAGGATGAGCAAGTGAGTAGAAATGGGCAAGAGAGCCTCCCATGGCCGGCCAAGGGGCTATTTATAAGCCCAAGGTGAAATCCAACCGTTACCCCTCGGGCAGGCCGATTTCAACCCGCCGGACGCGTCCGCGGCTCAAGCGCCGGACGCGTCCGGCGCCTCCTAGCGCGCCGCGATGCCGACCGTTGGCGGCCCAACGTTCAAATCACCTCTCGTCCGGCCCGCGTCCGGCGGCCCGCGTCCGGAGGAAACGCCCGCGCCCAAAAACTTTCTGGTCCGCGTCCGGCCCACGCCGGACGCGACCAGCCCGCGTCCGCCGCCCTCAGACGGCACAGCAGCCTCGCGACGAAGCCCATGACACGCCGGACTCTGCACAGTGAACGGCCCGCGTCTGCCGCGTGCGTCCGGCGCGCGTCACTCGCTCACGCCAAGTCACAATGCGCCGGACGCGTCCGGCGCCCAAGCCCTGCGCGTCCGGAGCTGTCAAAACTTCGTTTTTCAGCCCGTCGTGACGCCAACTTCTCCAACATGCTATCCAACAAGTATACCAACTTGATCAACGGAGATAGCATGATTTCAACCAAATTTTGCATCCGGCGCAATAGAAAATATGCATCCATTTTTCCAAAAAGCGCCGAATCCCGCCTCACAGGCTCGGCGGGAGGAAGAGAGGGACCCAAACCCAACTCTACCCTGCAAACCACAGCGCGCCCAAACGCCACCTTTGTAAATGTGCCAACACCACCAAGTGTACATCTCCATGTGCTTGTGTGTTAGCTTTTCACAATCATTTTCCAAAGGTTAGGTTAGCTCACTAGGCCCTACATGCAATGCACTTCATGAATTCACCTAGTGGCACCCGTGCATTGAATAGCCGATAAGACTTCCCCTCTTAATAGTGCGGCTATCGATCCTAAACCACTCACACCCTCTATGGTGTCTTGAGTGCAAAACAAAATGGCCCTATCGGTTATACCTTTGCCTTGAGCCCATTTTGTTCCTCCAAATGATATGAACACTTCACACCATCATGTGACCGTCTCGATCCATCGACCTCGACTTCACTTGCCCTTCACCGTGCATCGGTCCATCGGCGCCTAGTCTTGCCCGAGCTTCACCATCGCATGGTCCTTCACTCCCAAGCCTTGACTAGCCCTTCACCCTCAACACCGGTCCATGGAGCCAAGCACCGTCTTGATCTTCATCTTTGATCACATGACACGTGTCATGCTTCATATTCAATATGCTCATCGTGTGGACAACCTTTCTCTAAATCAACCACTTAGATAAACAAGGTTAGTCCTAGGTTTCATCAATTAGCCAAAACCAACCTAGGGACTTTCACCAAGTTTGATCTTGTTCGGAAAGAGCTGCCGATCTTCGGAGAAGCAGTGGTCATACCGTGCCCTGTCTTCGGTCTCAGCTTGCCGCGTGGAGAGACTAGCACTAATTTTGTTAACTGTATTCAAAGGAAGGTTGTGGACCTCATTGGGGAGGTCTCCGAGCGCGAGTACCTTGCTCGAAAGGCGGAGAATGGCTTCATGCCGCATTTGAATCGTGTCTTCGAGGAGCTTCAGATTCCATACTCTTCCAGGCCTGTCCCCAGCAAGATTCTCCGGAGGATTGAGTCGAGGGCTTTGAAGAATGCCTCCGCCGTTGCTATAATGAAGGCGGAGGAGTCAAAAAAGAGAAAACGCTCATGCGCTGGTCGTGGGCCGTCCAAGAAGGAGAGGACCTCCGAGTCTGAGGCTGCTGGGGCCTCCGCTTCTGCGTCTCCAAACGCGTCTGAGGCTGAATACCGGGGCGACGACGGAGAAGAGGAAGTTGCCAAAGAGGCCGGTGCGTCCGCTAAGTCTTCGCCTATGGCGGAGACAGGGTCGATCCCGCAGCCCTCCGTCGCCACACAAGCTCCATCACCGGAGGTCCCGGTTCATCCCTTCCCCAGCGCCTTCGCCGAGCTGTCTAGCTCTGAAGACGGCGGGGCTGGCAAAAGCGAGGAAGAGGCGGCAGAGGACGAGGAGGCCGGAGATGCTGAGGCGTCGCTGTCTCCGACACACCAGGTTCGTGATGTTCCCGAAGAAATTTCGATGACGATTTTGTTGGCGCCCCGGCCATAAACCGTCGAGAGGCACGTCCTTTGCTGAATTTGTTGCTGACAAGGCCGGTGCCGGGCAGGCTTCCGGCGACGGGCATGCCTCCGCTCTCGGGGACAAGAGTCCGGCAATCAGGCTTTCTCTTCGTAAGTCACTTTCTTACTTTAGTTGTGTTTCTCGTACTTTTGTCTTATCTTTGAGTTTGAAAAGAATCTCTGACTTTTGCCTTCATAGCTAATTTTGCCAAAGTTCTTTGGGAGTGTGGTGCCTCCGCCCTCGGCGTCGATTTGGCGCGCTGTTCCGGGACGGAGCACTCGAGACTCAGCCTCCGGCGGAGGATCGCTTCCGCCGCTTATGCTCCCGGAGGTAGGTTCCTTACGACTACCTTCTTTTGTTAGGTTCTCGCGTTGATTGGCTTACTAACGAAAATGTGTTTGTTTGTCTTTGTTTCTCCAGATGCCTCCGCAACGTTCGGTGCGTGGGGCTTAAACGTTCATGATATTTTCAAGCATTACGGAGGTTTCTGTTATGTGATTTACTGTTGTCTCCGCTGGTTTCCGCTGTTCTAGGCTTACATTTACTTCATTCTTTGTTTTGGTGTCTTTTTGTTTTTTGTCTCAGCCCAAGTTGATAACTATCTTGATGGGTTGCCCTTCGACCATCTTCTGCGTCTTCAGCTGGAGCATCACTGCATGGTGAGCGTTCTTTGGCCTTTTATCTTTTCTCTTTTCCTTTCTTTGTTTACTGACTTCTCTTTTCCTTGTCTTAGACTCATCATATGGCCTTTGCCGTTGAGCATCGGGGCGCCGTGGAGCTTGCCCAGCGCACCCGTGCCATTGTGGTCCTGAAGAGAGAGGTGGAGACTCTTGGCCGCGAGAAGGCTGACCTCGCGGCTCAGGTTTCTAGCTTGGAGGCAGTGGGGCAGCAGTCGGAGGCCTTGAAGAAAAAGGTTGAAGACCTGGAGCTGAAACTCAAGACCGCCGACGAGGCCAAGGACGTTGCTATTGAACGTGCCAAGAAGGCCACGGAGGTATCTGAAGATCTCCGCGCCCAACTGACCTCTATGGAAGAGAAAGCCGAGACCTTTAAGAAGGAGGCGGACAAATTAACCGCGGAGATAGAGGCGATCGGGGTTGCGGAGCTGAAATTGCGAGGCGTACTTGTCCGCCCTTGAAGAATTTGGCGGCGTTGCCTCCCCTCTTCCCCGCCGACGCACCGCTACGGATTGATGTCTTGGATCAAGACCAACCCGACCGAGTTGTCCCTGTTTGTCGGCGGTGTGTCTGATTTCGCGGCACGGGCCTCTGCTACCGGATTGGTGAAGACTTTGATCCGCGGAGGTTTTTACATTGGTACTGTGGATTTTCCCAAGATCTCCGACCCGTCGGAACTTGGGGAGACTACGCGTCCGATCCGCAAGACGGTGCAAAGCTTCCTGAAGTCCTTTTGGGCGCCTTTTGGTAGGGCGGAGGCTGTTGCTGCCGCTCATGCAATGCGAAAGGTAACTCTTTTCCTTCCTTCCTCTTTCGTTGTCTTTTCTATTGAGCGTTACGTTACGTTAACGTTTTTCGTGTTTGAAGGCCGTGTCGGGAGGCCGGACACCAGTGAAACTTGTGGTGAAGGGTGTTCCGACACTTGGTGAGTCGTCCAAGCAAGGTTGCAGTGGAGGCCCTCAAGTTCCTCAGGCTACCCTGTCCCCGGCGAGGACACAAGCCGAGACGGAGGTGCAGACGGAAACTCAACCGCGCTCTGAAGGTCGCACGAGCTCACCCGCGGAGACCCTGCAGCAGGAGCCGGACAAAGGGGCTGAGGGAAACACTGAGGTTCGCGATGTTCGCGGAGAGGAGGTAGACTAGGGTCTTTTTTGTTTTGTGGAAACACTTGTTGATTTTGCTGTGGCGCCTGTTGTTGCGCGTATTGTAAGTAAACTTTCTTTTGTGTATGATAAGGCACTTATGGGTGAATCCTCCTGCGCAGGTCTCCGATTTAGGGCCTGTGCAGGAGGTGGAGCCTGTAACCTTTATGCGTGATGGCGTTTATGTCAGCGGTTTTTTGTGGGATTGCTGGCGGTCAGTGTTTCCTCATCGCAGCGTTGATGAGATGTTTGAGTTTGTTCGCGCTCAGCTGGACGATAGGCGTGATACTTTTGCTGGGTTGTTAGCGTGGCGGGGTCCTTGGTAAATTTAGCAGTTTTCACTTCTTGGTTTTGTATGAAATGTTTGCCTCTCCCTGTTGTCTTTTTTCCTGAGGTCATGTGTATGCTTGCCTGTAACTTTTTCTTAAGACCTGTTACGCATGTTGTATTGCAACTCGGAGGTTCTTAAGTTGTATACGGAGGTTTTTTAAAGAGTGTTCGGCTATGCTTGTTGGCGCGGAGGCGATGCCTCCGATTGACTAGTTTTTGGAAGCTTTCCTCTGCATATTGCAACGCTACTTTGCCTATGTCTGATTCTTTTGCGGAGGCTTTTGACGAGATTTCGGAGACATGATTCCGGAGGCAAGGTCTTTTTATTGATCTTTTGAATATTGAGCTCTTCTAGCTTACATGGTTCCATGCTGAGGCATGGAGATTAGGACCTTAGTACTGTCTTTTCTCCTGCTATAGCTAATTGGACATGGTCCCTTGCTGGCGGGGCTCTCAACTTGTCGCTAGGTGCCACCAATCCTCAGGCTCAGCCCCATGTGATCTTCCACGTCTTATTTTTGCGACTTTAGCCGGGGATGGGAGGATGTTACGAATTCTTACCCGGTCTCCCCCCTAGCCCGGTTTCTTTCCTAAGGAGAGGCTCGTTAGTGCATGCTCTTAAGAAAAGGGCGGTGTGTACTTTGGTCTGTTTGGCCCTGTGCTTACGAATTCTTACGCTGTCTCTCTAGTGCTACTGTGGAGCTCTTGTGTTTAGTTTCTCGCGATATGCTCTCATAATTGCTCGAGGACCAAAGCAGTCGCTGCTGGAGGTACTCTGTGGTTGAATGTGCTTGATTGGTACTACGGGTTATGGTACAGATCTTGGTCTTTTGATGCCCTAGATCGCGGATCAGGGTATTTAGTTGCCTTTTTTCCTTCCTGGGGCTATATATAAGGCTTATTGTTTCTGGTGACGCTTGGTTATTTGGTGTAGTGTTTGCCAGGATTTTGGTTTCATGAGAGCATGGTTTTGCTGTTAGATGCATTTTGAGGGTGATACTAAGAATTCGTAATGGCTATGTTGCAATGGTGTGCTGCTCTTCTGCTGAGAGGTTTGGAGTGGTATCCGGCTACGAATACTACAGTGCTTGTTGCTTGGTCTATTCTTCTGAGAGATCGTCCTGCAGCGCCTGGCTTTGTAGTGGGACAGGCTAGTGCGAAGTGTGCCGGTTGGCCGCTTGTGTTTCGTGTACCGCCGGCCGAAGTCCGTCGTTCCGAGGCTCCTTCCCTTCTCGGCGATGGAGAATTGCAGCGCTCTTGCTGTTTTTGCGAGCTCGTTTGCCGATTGTGATAGCAAAAAGTAGCACACCTCCTCTAGAGTTTAGATTGCTTAGAGGTAGATCGTTGGTGATTCTTGTAGCCTTAATTTTCTACTTGCATGCAAATTAACTTACTGGAGTGGCTTGCGCAGCAGGCGTGTTATCTCCTCTTTGTTCTTGGTGGCCTTTTTTGCTTATGTCGATTGGATTGCTTTGATTGCTTCAGTTTTTGTTTACTGCGATTGGCATGCCTCCGCTGATCTTGCGGAGGCCTAATAGGCCACTGGCCAATTAAGCAATCTTTGCTTTGATATCGGTGCCCTAGCTGCCTGCTGGGTCTTTTTCCGATTTTGGTGATGCCTTTTTTGGCTTTTTGGATCCCTTAGTGCCTGACTGATCAGGTCTTTTTCCAAGGGTTTTCAACCTTTTTGGAGGTCGCTTACAAATCTTTTTGAGGCCCGCCGGTCAAGGCGAAGTTTGAAGTGACCTCTTTCGATGCTTAGAGCTCCGTCGAATATTGCGGCTGCGTTGCCAACCGCTTTCGACTTTGCTGCATTTTGCTGTTTCTCGTGGTCCTCTTTATATATTGCAGAGGTTGATTACAACGGAGTTGCCTCGTTAAAAACCTCACCTCCGATAAGGAGTCCCCGCGTGAGGAAAAGAGTGCAATCCGGTTGAAAGGGAAAGAAAAGAAACATGAAAATGAACTACTGGAAGCCTCCGCTTATAGTTTTACGGAGGTTCCTTACATCTTAGATGTAGTATTTCCTGAGGTTGTCCACATTCCAAAGGGGCCGATACTTTCCCATTTTCATCTTGTAAGAGGAATGATCCTTTCCTTCCTGCTTGGTGAGCCAAGTAAGGTCCTTCCCACTTTGGCTGCAGCTTCCCTGCATTTGGTGCGTTTGGTTTCCGGCGGAGGACCCAATCTCCCTCTTTAATGTCTTTGATTACTACCTTGGCATCCCTCCACTTTTTCGTTTGGTTTTGGTACTTGACTATGCTGTCCACAGCTTCTAGTCTCTCAGCCTCTATCATATCTTTACTGTACTCTTCATTCTCTGCTAGTGCTTGCTTTGTGACCCGGAGACTTTGGTTCCTTAACTCCTCTGGCATCATAGCCTCTTCTCCATATAGCAGCTTAAAGGGTGTGAAACCGGTGGCTCGCGAGATATTGGTGTTGTGAGACCACACGACCTTAGGCAACTCCTCAACCCATTTTCCTTTCTTCAGGCCGTGTAGTGTTTTAGAGATTGCTGAGAATATGATTCTGTTGGACCTCTCAACAGCGCCGTTGCTCTCTGGGTGGTACACCGAGGCAAAAGCCAGGCGAGTGCCAATGCTTCGCAAACTCTTTGAACTTGTCGAGTCGAACCGCTTTCCATTGTCTACCGTCGGGGTTCTTGGGACACCGAATCTACACACTATGTTCGCGTAAAAACTTTTTTACCAAGTTTCAAGTGATGGTCGATAGTGGCTTGGCCTCAATCCACCTTGTAAAATATTCTACCGCCACGATAGCGTACTTGCCGCTCCTTGGGCCGGTGGGAGTGGCCCAACAAGGTCCATACCCCATCTTTGCATAGGCCATGTTGGTGGGATGAGCTGTGTCTCCCCCCTGGTTTGCTTTGGTTTGTTGATAAATTTTGGCAAGCGCTGCACGTCTTCACTATGCGTAGAGCATCTTTTATGTGAGTCGGCCAGTAAAAGCCTTGGCGGATAGCTTTTGCAGATAGTGCCCTTGGGCCTATGAGAGATCCGCAAATCCCTGCGTGAATGCTGCGTAAGAGTTCCTGGCCTTCTTCATTGCTTAGGCATTTGAGTAGTGGCTGCACTATGCCTTTTTTGAATAGCTGTCCCTCTATTATGGTGTAGCTCCTTGCTCGAGCTGCCAACCTCGCCGCGCTGGCTTCGTCGAGGTCACGTGGATCGCCATTGATTTGATCTATGATCGCTTGCCTCCGCCTCTTCGATTGAATTAGTAGCACTTCCGCAAATGCTCTATTTAACCTGGCAGTGGCTGGTTGATGTACCTCTTGGTAGAAAGTGCCTGCCGGCATGTCAAGCTTGTTTGCTGCTGCCTTTGCTAATTCATCAGCCTCTGTATTTTCTCCTCTCGGGATATGCCTGAGAGTGAAACCCTTGAATCTTTTCTCAAGGCCCCTCATTACCTCTAGGTATCTTGCGAGTTCAGGTTCCCTTGCGGTGTACTCTTTTTCCACCCGTCCCGCTACCAATTGTGAATCTCGTGTTTACTAGCACATGAGTAGCTCGAGTGCCTTTGCTTTTGTCAACCCCAAGATGACACCTTCATACTCGGCCGTGTTGTTTGTTGTTTTGAAGCATAGTCTAGCCGCATATTTTGTCCCGATTCCCGATGGTGAAAACAAAGGTATTGCGGAGGCCCCGGCTCCTGGATTCCCAGCGCCATCCGTGAAAAGTGTCTCAGTGGGATACCTCCGATTTTGAATCGGAGGTATTTGCTTGGTACCCATTCCGAAAGAAAATCTGCTAGTGTTTGTGACTTGATTGCTGTTCGGCGACGAATTTGATCTCGAATCGAGACAATTACGTAGCCCATTTGCCTATTCTTCCCGAGGCTTCTTTGTTGTTCGGGATCTCGGCTAGTGGCCGCGACGTTGGAATCATAATGGTGTGGTCCTGAAAGTAGTGCTTTAGCTTCCTTGATGTCGTGATTACTGCGTATGCGATTTTTTCAATCTCTGTGTAGTTCAGCTTTGCACCTTGCAATGCCTCAGACGCATAGTAAACTGGCTGCTGTACCTGCTTGCCGTTTACCTGTTTCTCTTGCACGAGTACTGCACTTACTCGCCTCGCGACGCCGATACATACAACAGAGTGGCTCATCGCTATCCGGGCTGCCACCATTAGGTCCTCGGCCATGTATTTCTTGAGTCAGTTCGAAAGCTTCGATTGCTCGTCCCCATTCGAATTTTTCACCGGCTTTGAGTGCCTTGAAGAAGGGGAGGCTGCGCTCGGCTGATTTGGAGATAAACCTGTTCAAGGCCGCAATTCTTCCTGTGAGTCGCTGGACCTCTTTTTTGTTTGACGGTTCCGGCATGGCCAGGACAGCTTTTGTTTTGTCTGGATTGGCCCTGAGGCCTTCGGGCCCGACGACATACCCCAACATTTTTCCTTTGCTGACTCCAAAGACACATTTTTCTGGGTTTAGCTTTAATCCGGCCTCTCTAAGGTTCGCAAAGGTTTCCTTGAGATCTTCTAGGTGGTTTTCCGGCTCTTTGCTTACAACTGCAATGTCATCTACATAGGCTATGATGTTTCTCTGCAACTGAGACCGTAGTACGGCTTTCACCACTCTTGCGAACGTCGACCCTGCGTTCTTGAGCCCCTCAGGCATCCGCACAAAGCAGTAGGTGCCAGTTGGGATAGTGAAACTTGTCTTTTCCTCATCTTCTTTCCTGAGCCAGACCTGATGATATCCTGAAAAACAATCCAGGAGAGAGAATCTTTTGCACCCGGCGGCCTTGTCAACTGAGGCATCTATCCTTGGTAGCGGGAACGGGCCTTTTTTGCAAGCTTTGTTTAGGTCAGTGAAGTCAATGCACATGCGCATCTTGCCATTCTTCTTTGGGACAAGTACTACATTTGCTAACCATTCGAGTATTTGACCTCTCGTATGACATTGGCATCCAATAATCTTTGTACCTCCGCCTTAGCGGCCAAAGTTCGTTCTTCTGACATTTTCCTTTGCCTTTGCTTCCTTGGCTTCACGTTTTCGTTCAGATCTAGAGCGTGCTCGATTATGTCTCTCCCAATCCCTTTGAGGTCTTCTGCTGACCATGCAAAGACATCTCTGTTCTTGGACAAAAGGTTAAGCAATTCTCTTCGTTCTTCCTCTGATAGATTTGCTCCGATTGTGACCTTCCTGTTTGGCACTGCCTCGTCAAGTGGCACTGTTATCGTGTCTTCCTGATCTTTCATGTCCGTCTTCCCCCCTGGCATATCTGGTGGTTCATCTGATGCCACTGTGTTTATGTTTCTATGAGCTTTGTATATTGCTCTCTCTATGTTTCTGGCTTCCTTCTGGCTCCCCCGAACCGTGATGATTCCATGCAGTGCTGGCATCTTCATGCAAAGGTAACCCATGTGGACTGCTACATTGAACCTGTTTGCGAACCCTCTTCCTAGGATCGCATTGTATGGGTAGTATATGTCTACTACATCAAAGGTAATGTATTCTGTTCTCGCCTTGTCCCCATCTTGAAAGGATACGGGTAGGGAAATTTTCCCGAGCGCATGAATCTTCCTACCTCCGAATCCTATCAGAGGTGTATCAGGTGGTTGTAGCTGAGACCTGCTGAGCTTCATTTGATCAAACACACTTGCAAAGATGATATCTGCCGAACTCCCAGAGTCAACTAGTATTCTGTTTATCTCCCATCCTGCAACGTTCGCTTTTATGACCATCGCATCGGTGTGAGGGTAACTCTCCAATCGGAGGTCCTCTTCTGAAAAACTGATTTGGGCCTTAGACCACTCTGTTGTGCGGTGTGCTCCCTGCACAGCCACATTGTTCACCAATCGGAGGTGATCTTTTTTCTGTTTCTTTGTTTCGAACTCCATCGCTGAGCCGCCGGCTATCGGTAGTATCATTCCTATTGTGGGCAGAGCAGAATGAGGGTTCATCTGATTCTCAATCGAAGGTTCCGCCTTTGGCATGGTACTGGGGCAAGTGACCTGCTGCGGAGGTGCTGGTAGGGCATCGAATTGCCTTTGCTGCGGAGGCGGAGGTAATACTGCGTGCTGCTTCTGTTGCTGATGATGTGAAGACTGAGGTGTCTCTATCATAGATATCTGTGGGGGTCGAGTGTTGACGTAAGTGACTGCATTCTCCGCTCTGGCGGGTGCTTGGCTGCCGTACTGCGACATTTGGTACTGCACAGGCCGCCATGCTGGTAAGGACGGTGGATAATACTGCTGTGCGACGTTCTGCTGAGGGAAGACACTGTTAGTGTACCCTGGGTAGCTTGGGTTGTACTGCTGATGGTACTGCGGAGTGAAGGTGTGATTCACTTGTCTGGCTGGTTCCTGAATAGGTGGAGGTGGCTGTTGCTTGTTCTTTATTCGATCCATTGTTTCTTTGGTTTCGGGGCATTCCTTGGTGCTATGCCCCTTTTCTTCCCCATGGAAGATACAATAATGCCTTCTCGGCTTCTGGTTCTTATTCCAGTTCTTCGACTTGCTCTTGTTGAAATTCTGGTTATTCTGAGCCTTTGTATCCTGACCGTTTCCTCGGCTCCTTGTCCGCCGAATCTTTGAGGCCGGGTTCATTCCGCACATTAAAGACTTGCCTTTGCTGAGAATTCTGTCTGTCATGGGACCTGTTGTCCCTATTGCTGTTTCTGCCGGAATACCTTTTGCTCTGGCCTTCGCCTTCATCTAGTCTTTTCCGGAGATCGTTGTCCGATCTCGCGGATTTCTCGAATTCTTCATGCGCTTTTTCCATAGTGGCTGGCTTTTCCCTTGCCAAGTGGCTTGCGAAGGGTCCGATGCGGAGACCTTTGATTGCTTTGCCTCTATTGCAATGTCAGTCCGGCACATCTCGGCGCCTTTGCCCGAGGTGTAAGAATCTCTCGGAAGTAATCCCTTAGCGGCTCCCCCTTGTCATGCTTGTTGCCGAACAAGTCCGGGCGATGACAATGACTCGCTTGAAAACCTTTAAAATTGGCTATTATCTTATCCCTCGTTCTCCCATGAGTAGATTGTGCTAGGCTTCAAAGCATGGAGTACCATGTCGGTGCGTCGCCCTCTCGCGGCGATGACGAAGGATTTGGCTAGGACACCGTCGTTTCCTCCCGTGGAGGCTACCGCTGCCTCAAAACTCATCGAGGCTACTGCCGTGGATCTAATTTCCCATTGTACCTAGGTAGGACCATGGGCTTGTAGCCCGGAGGCCATGGTGATTTCGAATGCCTTCTCGACAAAGTGGGGATTTCGGGTCAAACGTCCTCGGTAAATCATGATCTCGAGGTATTTCGCGCCGGGACTCCGCAGAGGCCGTTGCGGCCATGTCCGGCGAACTGCGGGGTTGTTGTGGTATTGTTTTGATGCATTGCCGTGGGTTGCATGCTCTGATCTCGCTGCGTATCGCCATTTGCTGCCTTATCTCTTCGGCTTGCTGTGACGTATGCATCGCCCTGTGCGTGGCTGCTTGCTCTGCTCTCAGCCTATCTCGCTCTGCTTCCATACGTTCCATTTCGGCTCTCGGCCCGACTTACCTCATCTTCCCCGTCTTGCTCATTGTTCTCGTTCGGGGTGGTGGTTCATCTTCACCGTGACCGTCACCGTTTTCCTCACCTTTGGTTGCCCGCTCGGAGGCATATGTGCTTCTTCTGCGAGACCTCCGCGGTCTGCCTCTTCGGGGTGGCTCAGGTGCCTCCGCCTCGGAGGCGGCACGTCTTCGCCTAGCGGCGGCGGCCGCTACTTGTTTTCTTGTTGGCATCTGTAAGTGATATCCTCGGCCAGACACACGGGTGGGCGCCAACTGTTGGAACACGGTTCCAGCAGGTTTAATATTAACTTGTAATCGCAATTACAAAGCTAGAGTGTGAAGAAGAGAAGCTCTCCCACTCCAGGAGTCATCCCCCTCAACAGGAGCTGGGGGGCTCCTTATATAGCCATCCGGCTCCCAAGTACAAAAAGACATTACAAATTTCCCAATGGGGAAACAGGAAACCCTAATCCTATGACCCTTCCAGTGGGGGGCAGGGGCAAGGTCATCCATTGGAGTATTCAGCGGTCCATGGGCTCCTCCTGGGCCTGCCAAGCGTTCTACATCTTCCTTGCTCCCGGGCCGTTGGTGGGCCGTCTTTGACGGGCCAGACGCCTCAGCGCAGGCCAGTGGCCTCCGCCGTCGTCTCGATGCCTCCGCCTTGAGGTCTTCAACTCGATGCCTCCGACGGAGGCCGGGGTCTTTGTCTCCGGCCCGGTGCCTCCGCCTGGGGCCGCATGCCACAGTCCCCGGGCCGATGCCTCCGCCTGGGGGGCTAAGGTCTTCATCGCCGTCCCGACCCGATGCCTCCGACGGAGGCCGGGGTCTTTGTCTCCGGCCCGGTGCCTCCGCCAGAGGCCGCATGCCTTAGTCCCCGGGCCGATGCCTTCGCCTGGGGGGCTAAGGTCTTCATCGCCGTCCCGATGTCTCCGCTCTCCAATTGGAGGTACCGCGACGCATCGGTCAGCGTGGTCTCCGATCACTCCTGCACAACAGGTAAGAGCGTGTATAACAAAATAGGATAAGTGTGGTGTCAATCGCCTGCGAGCATGTGCCATGTCTCCGCTGCTGAGATGCCTTTTCCCAACAACCGGCCATTCACAGCCGATGAGTTCGCCGCCATCATGCGCGATACCCCATCCAACCGCGCATCGGCCCCGATGGCTTTAGCGGAGCATTGTATAAGGTGGCATGGGAGGTGGTTCAGCCGGATGTGCTTCGTGTCTTCCAGGCTCTTTGGAACCTGGACTTCATAAGCTTTCATGAGGTGAACGATGCCACCATGGTCCTCCTGCATAAGACTATGGCACCAGAAGGACTAAAGGATTACTGACCTATCAGCTTAATACACTCAGTCGGCAAGATGTTCGCCAAAGGACTTGCAATGCACCTCGCGCCAAGAATGAAGGACCTCGTCAAGGATAATCAGTCGACATTCATCCGTGGACGACGCATCCATGATAATTTCAGGGTCATGCAGCTTACTTGCAAATTCCTTCACGCCAAGAAGTTTTCAGCGATTTTACACAAGGTGGACCTGGCCAAGGTTTCGACACTGTGGCCTGGCCATTCTTATTGGAGGTGATGCCGCATGCTGGGTTCCCGGATCAGTGGCGTGAATGGAGGTATCCTACAATCCGCAAGCACCAGAGTTCTCGTCAATGGATGCCCAGGCCAGCGCATTTGTCACGCATGGGGACTACACCAGGGAACCCTCTGTCCCTGTTCTTGTTTGTCCTTGTCTTGGAGGTGATAAATGTGATGATCGCGGAGGCCGACCGAACTAGGATGCTCACACCACTGCTAGCCGCGGCGGTGAAGTGCAGAGCGTCTGTCTACGCGGATGACCTCGTTCTCTTCCTAGCTCCGACGACGAGGGACGTCACCTTCATCCAAGAGTTGTTGCAGCTATTCACGGGGTCATCCGGCCTTCAGACAAATGTCAACAAGTGCACCATTTCACCCATCCGATGTGATGAAGGTGGCCTTGCACCCGTGCTGCAAGTGTTCACGTGCAGGATCGAGAACTTCCCCATGAAGTACCTGGGGGTGCCTCTATCCATCACCAGGCTTCTCCGCGACGAGGAGCAGGTACTTGTCGACTTCGTCGCGGCACGCATCCCAACCTAGAAGGCAGGACTGCTCAATGTAGTCAACCGTGCGACGCTGGTGCGGACCACGCTGTCAGCCATTCCGGTGCACCATTCCATCTCTTGTGCTCTGTTCCAGTGGGTGATCGACGCCATCGACAAGTCCAGGGGCGGCTTCCTCCGGGCCAGTGCGGAAAAGGCACCCGGGGGCAAATGCAAGCTCGATGGTCGGTGGTGTGTTCGCCTTGCGAGCTCAGAGGCCTCAGCCTGCCTGACATACGTGTCCTCGGCCTGGCACTGCGTCTACGCTGGGAATGGGCGGCGCGCACTGACACGGCTCGGCAAGGTCCGAACGGCACATCATCAACATGTTCAATGCCTCCACCACCGTTATCGTTGGGAATGGCGACCTGGCGCGCTTCTGGACTGATCACTGTCGGCCGGAGGGAAGGTTGTGCCAGCTCATGCCGGACGTCTACCGATCAATACCCAACAAGCTGAGGCGGCGATCTGTCAAGGATGCCCTCACATGCAATCAGTGGGACTGGGATGTTGTGGCCGCGTCCATGGCAACCTTCATTGCCCAGTTCATGCGGCTATGGACCATGCTTGAAGACGTCTAGCTTGACCTTCATGGACAAGATCGAATGACCTGGAAGTGGACGGCCGACGAGAACTATTCTAGCTCCTCCACCTACCACGCTTTCTTCAAGGGCAGAACATCGCTGCGGGGTGCGAGTGAGTTATGGGAGGCGTCTGCACCATCGAAGGTTAAGCTATTCATCTGGATCGCGCTCCATGGACGTCTTTCGACAGTGGAACACCACAAGCGGCACGGCCTGCAGTAGGGCGATGATTGAGTTGTGTGCCTGCAAGAGCTGGAGCATTTCCACCATCTGTTGTTGCCCTGTGTCTTCACACGAGAGGTCTGGCACCGAATCCTGGTGAGAGCGGGGATCAGTCACCTGGCTCCATCAGCACAGGATCGATTCGACAATTGGTGGCTGCACCCGCGCCCTCATCCCGGAAGGCTTTCGTCGTGGCTTCGACTCGCTCGTCCTTCTCATCTCATGATGGTGTGGAAGGAATGGAATAGGAGGACGTTCGATGGGAGTGCTAGTGCCAATGCAGCCAGTGTCGTCATCGAACGCATCTGGGACGAGGCCAACGCTTGGGTGGCGTCCGGGTTTAGGACCCTCGCGCCGCTTGTGGCAGTTTAGCGCTATGTAGTTTGGTCCTCTCTCCGCGTTGTAGCACAATTGTTTCCGCTTAGGTACACCACTCGAAGCTCCGCCGTTTAGCCGGTGTCCTATGTCAGTGTGTTGTCCGCCAGGCCCTGGCAGCTCGCCACCGGCTCTGTCAGATTGTAAACAAAAACTCTAACTTCCCTTAATGAGACACGTGTTAAGCACGATTTCGAAAAAAAACTATGAACAGACTACTACAACAGCCTCTCCTACTCTATAAATGGAGGTGATGGAGAGCTAAAGAGAGTGTGGAATACATGTACATGTATAACAGATACAATGAAAGAAAGAACCCTCCCTCTCCATTCTATCTGCACTTGTGCCTGTGTTCATTATTCATCCGTGTGCTTGTGAATACGTGTGCAAAGATTCTCCTACGTATAGATACATCACAAGCTCCACTTATGGATGTGCACGAAAAGCACCATGGGAGTTGAACATGGCATGAAGCCACTCGTTGCCCGAAGCAATGAGATAGTAACTATGATGAACTAAATAACAAATTTGTCGGTGTCTCGGCAACGTCTAGCAACATGAAGACGGCTCTGACGTCGATGCCATCCAAATGTTTTTTTTTTACCGAAGTCGGTGAGGGAAACCTCGGCCTATTTTTTTTAAATTTTTAATAATGCGAGACATGTTTAAATTCGCTCCCATGGAGAGTCGAACACAGATTTGCTGGGTGCTACTCGGAGCTCTAACCAACAGGCCAAAGGCCCTTTCGCGATGTCGTCCAAATGTCGGAAATGAACCTGTCAGCCCTAAAGTGCTGAGCTACAAGCACGGTCACGGATCCTTGCACCGTAGAACTAAGATGACCGCTGTCACGAAGACGCGCATGCTAACCAAACCACCGCCGTCTGGAAGACATGCACAAAAAACCAGACTGCCTCCAGCAGAGGCAGACGCTAGCAAGAGGCATGACCGCCGTCGCGCCAAACAGCGTGGGAGCCCTGAGCACCAAGGAGTGCAAAGGTACAGCCTCCGACAGGGGTAGACACGATCCCGAAGGCTGCTAGTCAGGCTACTGCTGCTGGCCCCGGTTCCCCGCGACTCTGCACCTCCGCCTATCCTCCCTCCTGCACGGCTGCCCGATGCCACCCTCCTACCGAACATCCATGGCTCTAAGCCGCTTGGGTCTTCCCACAACCGTAGGACATAGTTGTACTAGCCGGGGGCGTAGTGACCGATCCGGCGGTGCCAGCAACCGCAGTCTGTAGGCACAAGTGGTGGCATGTCAGCATCTCGACGTCAATGTGGCCTATTGGATCGAACTGGTCTCTGGACACCAAGCAAAGAGGCTTGCCCGGGGCGGTGGCGTGGGTGACCAAGGGTGGTGGCTGACGGCGGCGTGGCATGTGGAGGGGTGGCGGCGGTGTGCGTGCGCACTGGGAGAGGAGAGAGGGGATGGGCGGCGGCTAGAGGGAGGAGGATAGGAATATGGTTTTGTTTATTGCTTGCCTGTTTCGATTACAATCCCCTCATATTTATAGTCTTGAAGAGACTACCACGAAGCAAACTAAGAGATCTCATGTGGATTCTTCCTTTCCTATTTCAGTCAACTCCAATTTCCTAAATTGACTCAACCCTTTCCTAATGTAGCTAGACTCGATTAAGGTGGTAATGACTTGATGACGAAGATCGTGCGAGAGCGGTGGCAGCGGTGTTGTGCCTCTATAGGGTGCGCGCCCTCCTAGGGTTCGCCATGGCCCGAGGCGTCGATTTTGAGGTTGCTCCTTCCTTGGGCCCTATTCGGCCCAATTTTCTTGCCAAGGGGTATAGTCAGCGTTGACGTGTGACACTACGCCATCTCTGAGAGTTGTTCTGTAGTAGTGTTGTATTCACAAAATTAAAAAATTGAAAACCAAATAATATACATAAACGGCATAACTCACGCTTGAGCTGAAGGAAAAATATTGTTCAGCTGTTCAACGCTTGACCTCTTAACCAACAAATTGCGGCCATAAACAAAGCTCATAAAGCTCAAAGCTAATGCTTCGTGACGAAGAACAAACACAGCAAGGATGTGGCTTGCCACTAATGAAACAGAAACCAATACGCACAATTGATCTTCTCTGGTAGTGGAAGGGATAATAAAATATCTTAATTCGCACCGCAAATCAGTCAAGTCAAAAATCAATCACCGCGTGCGCGTTGTTTTTGCTTTCATGGACGACGAGATTAAATTAATCGTCTTCCTCCTTGGTGTCGTGTAACTTCCGCTATAACTTCCGCTCTTTATAGTGAGGACGATGAGGTCTATATAGGTAATGTAGGTAGTGCTTCCAAAGCTTACAAAAATGGACATTGTTGTTCTTTGTTTACGCTTACACACGACACACACGAAGATGAAGGTAGTAGTAGTAGCGAGTAATAAAGCAGCTGTAGCACTTGCTACTGTTCTTGCGACGCTGCTGATGCTCCCGCCGTTCGCCGGCGGCGTGGCACCAGCAGCTGCGACGACAACAGCCACTGGGTTGCTGGGCAGTAACAACTGCACCAGGAGCTGCGGCAACATCAGCATCCCTTACCCGTTCGGCATCGAGACCGGCTGCTACCACGACACCGGTTTCAACCTCACCTGCAAGTACTCCAAGCTGTTCCTCGGCGACGGCTTGCAAGTGCTTGAGATCTCCATTCCCAACGCCACGGTGCGTATCAGCGTCCGTCCGAAACTGATCTGTGATAATAGTTCTATAGGGAATATAACATGGGGAGTCGCCCTCACACAGCACTGGTCATACCCGTACTTCCTCTCCGACTCGTACAATATGATATTATTATCATCCATAATGGAACCTGACGAGCCTACAACGCCCAATGAACTCATTTCTTGGACTGCTATCAGCCCACTATTTAATATAGCCGGTGATAATTCTACCATGGATTACTCTGTGTACAACATACATATAGGCTACTCTTTCTACAACATCGAAATCCACAAGCTCCGTGCAAAAGTAGTTAGTGGTGGTGGGTTGCACACATATGATCTTGGTTATGGTGTTAATTGTACCAATTGGCATCTTGATGTTAATGACGAAGACGAACTGTTGCGGCCGGTCATGCTAAGCTGGGTGATAGCTAATCGTTCCTGTCCTTTTTTTGCTGCAAATGTGTGCCTAAGTACCTACAGCTCTTGCCAAGACCTATCATCGGATTATTCACGGTCGGAGAGTATTGCCAGTGGGTGCACGTGCCAGTGCTCCAATGGCTACCAAGGCAATCCTTATGTCGCCGATGGAGCCGATGCATGCCAAGGTAATAAAGTATATGATGAATAGTAACAGTAAACTTTATGGCTTCATTATATATTACGTAAATCAATCTGTAAACTTAAATACCTATTTAATATTGTTCATGCATGTGCTTGTTTAGATATTGATGAGTGCAGTACTCCAGAGAGCTACTCTTGCTACGGTGAATGCAAGAATACCCCCGGAAGTTTTCTTTGCATGTGCCCTGATGGCTACAAGGGCAATGCTTCAGTCCCAAATGGATGCATACAAAGGGGAAATATAGTCACAGGTGACGAGCCGCTACACGCCTACACCTACTTATTTAACTTATTACATGTCCATATTATAATGCTTGAATTACATGTGCTCCTACACTATACTGCTTGTTTGTGATGATTCCAATTTATGAATTTAGACAATCCATTTTTCTCTTTCTAGGTTTAAGCATCGGGCTAGGATTAGGTGGTGGAACAAGCATTTTGCTGGCACTTGGTGCTCCCTTCATAATACGTAAAATAAAGCTGCAAAAGGTGAAAAAGATGCGTGAGAAATTTTTCAAACAAAATCATGGGCTACTATTGAAGCAACTAATATCACATAATGCCCATATTGGAGAAAGAATGATCATTACGTTAAGGGATCTAGAGAAGGCTACTAACAATTTTGACAGCGAGCGTGTGATTGGTGGAGGAGGGCATGGTACTGTATTCAAAGGAATTATAGACCTAAAAGTTGTGGCAATCAAGAAATCAAGGATCGTGGTGCAGAGAGAAATAGGAGAATTCATCAATGAAGTTGCTATTCTTTCTCAAGTGAACCATAGAAACGTGGTGAAACTATTTGGATGTTGCCTTGAGGCAGAAGTGCCGCTACTTATTTATGAGTTCATCTCAAATGGAACTCTTTATCAGCATCTCCATGTCGAAGGACCAATATCATTACCATGGGTTCATCGAATAAGGATTGCGCTTGAAGTTGCTAGAGCTATATCCTATCTACATTCAGCTACTTCGATCCCAATATTCCATAGAGATATTAAGTCCTCCAACATACTTCTTGATGATGGGTTAACAGCAAAGGTATCAGACTTTGGAGCTTCAAGGTATATTCCAATTGATCAAACAGAAATAACTACAGCTATTCAAGGGACCATTGGTTACTTAGATCCTATGTACTATTACACAGGACGATTGACAGACAAGAGTGATGTCTTTAGTTTTGGTGTTCTTCTTATAGAATTGCTTACTAGGAAGAAACCATTCCTTTATAGGTCCAATGATAATGATAGTCTTGTTTCACATTTTGAAAAGATGCTAGCACAAGGCAACCTAATTGGCATAATAGATACTCAAGTCATGGAAGATGAATATGGAGTCCAAGAAATAGCTACACTAGCATCGGCATGCACTAGACTACGGGGAGAAGACCGGCCTACAATGAGAGAAGTGGAGATGACACTTGAAAACTTGCTATCTAAGAAGGAGAATGTTCCATGCATTACAGCACCAAGGACCACTGAGGATGAAACTATTGTTCAATACATGCCTGAACGGATTACAAATGAAGCAAGCAGACAATACAGTATGGAAGAGGAAATAATTTTGTCAGCTAGCTATGCTCGATGAACTTGTTATGAATAATGATGATTTACTTAAAAAATTGTTGTCTACTAAATGATTATGTATATGTTTTGGTGATTTTTCATGAATAATATAAATATTGTAGCTATGCACTTTGCTAGTATTTGTTGGTTGAACATCAAATTTTATTAGATTGCTTTCCAATTTGTTGTAACCTGCAGTAAGGACCTAGGAGTCTTAATGTTTTTGAGTTAGTGTAGCTGATTATTGCGATGAGATGTGAAGCCATGCAAAGTGCGATGTTTAGTGTAATTTGCACACTGGAACATTTTTTAGACCAAAGGCATACAACCCAGCTTATATTGAAAGTTATGCTGGGAACTCCAGCTTTATTGCATGTCCATACCACAAATTCAAACTACATAGAAAAAACAAACTCCCCATCCCTTTTTCTCCTACCTCCAAACGCAACATCTCCAAAGATAACAGGCTACATATAACTAAACATGATAGAGCAAAAAGCCAGACGGTGACCAAACAAAGCATGAAAACAAGGCCAGCTATCTGCTTCAGATCACCATCTCCTCGGTCCCTCCTCGAGCCTCATCAGGCACTCCTCCCTTCTTGCGGTCCTTCCTCTCGAGCATCATCCATTGCTTCATCAGCTCCAATGCCCTGTGTGCAGCCTGCTTGGGAGATTTGATAATTGTGTTAGAGAAAACTAGGTCATCCCTGGTCTTCCTTAAAGCCCACCCCCATAGCTCCCATTATCCACCAAACCCTCTCACCTCCTCATCCACCAAGACTATCTCTAACCCAGCACCAGGTAGTAACAACAATAGGGCACACGGATAAGAGATGGTTAACAAATTCTTCGCATTACAGAATTTACAAGAGAGAGCTTCATCCCAGTTCCTCTTTCTCAGTCATTGGACAATTTGTATTCTGTCATGCCATGCCATCCATAAAAAATTCTTCACCTTCGTAGGTATTTTTGCCCCCCCCTAAATTTCTATCATTTGAACATTAGTGACCCCAACGCAAGTAATGAATCTATAAAGACTCTCTCGACGAAATATTGGCGACGGTCTACCGTGGGGTATTGCCCACAGTAGTAGATTATCGACGAGGGTGCGCTAAGACTACAAGCAAGATGTGATGCAAGACAAACACCAAGATTTATCCAGGTTTGGGCCATGAGGATCGTGTAACACCCTACGTCCTACGTCTTTGTGGATTGTATTGATATGAGTCGAGAGAAATTTGAGGGGGGGGGGGGGGTCCATGCCCTCCTTATAAAACAGGGGAATAGGGCTATAGATCTAAGGAATATAGTCTAGTCGGTTACAACTGCTGATAGAACACGATGTCTATCCTAACCGACCAGGCTTCCTTCATCGCCAAGTTGATCTTGAACCATTTGCACAGGACTCCGAGCAGATCAGGAGCCCATGCGGCTTAAACTTGTGAATTGGACCACCTCCTCCGGAATGGCCCATGTCTAGTCATGAGGGTATATGGGTTCCCACAGACTCCTGGAAGAGTATTTACCAAACTGCTCCAATTTCCATACTACCATCATCACTCTCATTTAACACCACTTCCCCAGTTTTTGCAATGGAACATGGGAATTGACAAAAGCAATCTAAACCTGATAAATGAATGTGTATGCCTTTCCTAGATGGTGTACCAATTGCCCATTTTCCTTAATTAGGATTGGAAATAAATTAAGAATGGTGTTGGATGGTTTCAAGTGGCAAACGCAACGATCATCCAAAATGAAAACACTGTCTTTGAAAGGACAAATTTAGATTTAGAATCAAAATAGAAGAAAGGATATATGATCTTGCTGTCCGAGACAAGTTTATAAGCAAAGCTGAGACACCAACCACACCGTCGTTGTCTGCTTTGTTTGTACACACGAGCCGAGCCCTGAAGAGCTTGTTGGAACTTCCATGTGCCAACTTTACCACAGAAAGCAAATGAACGCGGTGGTGCACTTGGTGGTTGTGGTCATATATATTGCTAGCTACAATAAAGGGCTCCTTGCTACTTGTAATAAAGTGCTTGCTTCGCTCCCCAAGTGTTTACTTACTTCCTTTAAAATTCGTCATCGTTTTGCATGCAAATTTCACTCGGCGCAGCATGTGTACACCTGAAATGCAATGCGACGGTCTGATGTGTACACATATATACACTGGTACTGGAAGTAAAAATATCATCCATCGCCAAGGCCACGGCCATCACCATCTAGCTTCGCTTAGCAAAGTACAGCAAGCACACGGTGGGCAGTGCATGGCAACGACGACGAGGGTTTCGGAGAGCAGGAGAGCATTGCCATTCACGGTGGCTGCGGCTGCATCAGTAGTGCTGCTGCTGCTGCTGCTGCTGCCGCCGCCATTCATCAGCACCGCCGGCGCGGCAGGTTCAGCTGGTCGGGGGAGCAACTGCACCAGGAGCTGCGGCAACATCAGCATCCCGTACCCATTCGGCGTGGAGCCCGGCTGCCACATCGAGGGCGAGGACGGCTTCAACCTGACCTGCGACTACACCCACCAGCCGCCCAAGCTGTTCGTCGGCGACGGCACCGTGCAGGTGCTCGCGATCTCTGTCGTCAACGCCACGGTCCGCGTCAACAGCAGCAGCGTCGTGCTCACAGCGCACGGCGGCGCCGCGACCGGGACGTGGGGTAGCGGCCTGCCAAGGGACGGGCCGTACTTTTTGTCGTCGAAAACAGCAAGCAGCGTAGCCGTTCTCGGTTGCGGTGTCCGCGTCGACGTCCGTGGCGGATGGCACAACCACCTGCTCGGTTCCTGCACCGCCGTGTGCCCGCTTGTGCGTGATGACCGCCACGCAGACGACGCTGCAGGTTCCAGTGAACGCAAGTACAACAACACCTGCACCGGCGTTGGCTGCTGCCAGGCAAACATTGTGCCGATCAGCTCTTTGTACAACATCAACGTCCACAGGATCGACTACACAGCGGCGGCATCTACTGACTCAGATTACTCTGTCGGCACCCGAAGCGCTGCCGGCAACGCTAGACTGGGTGATCAGGAATTCGACGTGCTCAGCAAATGCGTCTGCACCTGCATGTCTCAGTGCCAACAGCGTCTGCCGAAACTCCACTGCTGTTGGCCATGGTGGTTCGTATCTGTGCCACTGCTCCAAGGGTTACCAAGGCAATCCGTACGTTCTTGATGGATGCCAAGGTAAAAATACTTTAGAATAATCCCTTATATATCTATTATCATGCATATTCATGTATGAACATGCAAAAGTCTATACTCCTAACAAATTACAGAATTTATCAATTTAATCAACAGACTCTGGTGCTAATCTGTTGTGTTTGTTTAGACATCGATGAATGCAACTCTTCAGGCACCCATTTATGCTATGGAGACTGCAAGAATACAGAAGGAGCTTTCAATTGCCAGTGCCCTTCTGGCTTTCATGGCAATGCTTCTGTCCCAGATGGATGCAAAGGTACCTACCTCAATGAAAATCAAAACAAGGATAACAACTATATTCTGATACTAATGCTTGGATGCACTACCTTGTTCTTATTGTTTTTTTTTTTTTTCCAGTCAACATAGTAACATAGTGGTGTGGCAGTAGCACTGCTCCCTAAATCGTCTTACTTTTTTTTGAAACTTAAATCGTCTTACTTACTTCATCATGGCAAATGTTCTATTCATACTTCTGATAGATCAACATAAATATACTTTCCAGATATCGACGAGTGTGCTGACCCAGTGGCGCACTCATGCTACGGAAGCTGCCTAAACTTTCCTGGAGGTTTCCATTGTGAATGTCCTAATGGAACATATGGGTCCCCATTCACAAAAGGGGGTTGCATTACAATCAAGAAATCCTTCACAGGTGACAAGCCATTGTGTGCGCCATCGCATTACATTGTATATTTTGTATATTATTACTACATTTGTATATAACCTTGTGTCATCACCAGTTTAAATATACTATTGCAGAACCAACTAAAGCTTCGTTACAATGATTTATAACCTAAATTTTTACTTGAGTATATATGTCTACAGCCTGCTTGATTGCTACAAACTCGTGAATCTAGACAACCATACCTACCATACCTTTTCACTTTATTTAGGTTTAAGCGTCGGGCTAGGAGTTGGTGGTGGTACAGGTCTCTTACTTTTGGCACTTGGTGCACCATTCATAGCACATAAGATCAAGCTACATAAGGCTGAAAGGATGAAAGAAAAAGTTTTCAAGCAAAATAATGGGTTGCTACTACAGCAATTGATATCACAGAAGTCAGATATTGGTACAAGGATGATAATTCCATTACAGGAGATTGAGAAGGCTACAAACAAGTTTGATGCATCTCATCAAGTTGGTGGAGGAGGACATGGTGTTGTGTATAAAGGACTTTTGGACCTACAAGTAGTGGCCATCAAGAAATCAAAAATTGTTGTGCAAAGAGAAATCGATGAGTTCATAAATGAGGTGGCAATACTTTCTCAAATCAACCATAGAAATGTTGTCAAGCTTCTAGGATGTTGCCTCGAGGCAGAAGTTCCTCTATTGGTTTATGAGTTCATATCAAATGGTACTCTTGAGCATCATCTTCATATCAATGGACCAATGTCACTATCATGGGGTGACCGATTTAGGATTGCTCTTGAAGTTTCTAAAGCTATAGCCTATCTACATTCAGCTGCTTCAACTCCAATACTCCATAGAGATATCAAGTCATCAAACATATTGCTTGATGATAATTTAACAGCGAAGGTATCGGACTTTGGAGCTTCAAAGTATATCCCGATTGATCAAAATGGAGTGACTACAGTGGTTCAAGGAACCATTGGTTACTTAGACCTCATGTATTACTACAAAGGAAGACTAACTGATAAGAGTGACGTCTACAGTTTTGGTGTTCTTCTTATAGAATTGATAACTCGAAAGAAACCATCCATCTACCGGTCCAGTGGAGGTGATAGCATTGTTTCACATTTTGCATCCCTACTTGGTGAAGGCAAACTTGTTGACATAATAGATCCTCAAATCATGGAAGAGGATGGACAAGTCCGTGAAGTAGCTGAACTGGCAGCAACGTGTACAAACTTGAATGGAGAAAGCAGGCCTACTATGAGGGAAGTTGAGATGACACTTGAAAACTTGAGAGTTATAAAAGAAACATGTTCAGCACAATATATGTGATTTGAAGGATTTTCCAATAAACAAGAAGGCAATGTTAAAGTATATATTATATCTCCTATTAACCAATGCACTAGCAACACATGACACCATTGCAATATAGCAATGCAACCAACTTGACAACTCCATTGGTAGCTAGCCGAATTGTGATGTTGGTTAGTTGCCTATTTGGTTGTAAATTTGTTGTATCTGTCTCTTGTAATTTAGGTTGTACATGTATTACACATAGCTATAATAAGAACATGATCATAGATGTGGAAGTAATCAGTATTTTCTTCTATTGATTCCATGGGAAAGATAGTTCCATGCCATGCATGTCAAGTGTGTCAACACAGTAGACTCCAATTATTTCCATCTCATGATTTTGAACCATTTGAATTAATTGACTATGATCTCTGGAAGTACCCAATTCTATATGGTTTTAAATTTTATCTTGTTTGTTTGGATGACTTTGCTTTTCCATTTGGCATACCCCACCCCCCCCCCCCCCCACCCACACCCACCCACCCATTTCAAATCTTGTACTTTTTCATCCATCAAAGCTTTCTGCACTTATGCCAGCGCATGGTCTATCCAAGAAATTGCCATAATGGCGTGAAATTCAACCCAATTTTATAATTTATCAAGCATGGCATTAACGTTTGGATGTCTTGACCTCATACATCGCAACAGGATGGCCAAGCTGAACTGGCCATCCAAAGCCACAACAACACTATTTTTGAGCTCTCATTTTTTAGCCTAATATGTCCCCAACCTCCTACAATACTAGGTTGTAGAGGAAATTTGGCATTTGAATGTAATATTCATGTGGCTTTTGAAAGAGAGGTTATCCTTGTGACTAAGAACAATCTACTTAGAATGGAATTGGCATGGTAGTAAATTTTGTTACTTTTATAGACTTTTATAGTAAATTAGAAACTACATTCATAGTAAAAATAATTTAAAGTTTGATCAAAGTTATATTCAAAATATACTAACATTTAGGATAAAAAAAATAAGTATCAATAAATTAATTATAAAATATACTAACATTCATAGTAAATCTAGTTGGAAGCATAAACATTAATACTAGTCACTGTAAACTTGAGAGTTAAGCTAGTTTGAGTTGAAATATCCCGTTGCATCCTTTCATAACTGAGGGAGTATACAACATCTTTTCTTTAAATGTCATTACTATTTATGCACTAGCTTTGGCCTTTTGGGCTATGTTATTTGGACCAGCACATCGATAACCGGAAGGAAAGGCTTGTTGAATCTAGAGCAACAGTTGTTGGCATCTCATGGATGATTGTCATCTGGGTTTCACATTGGTCAATAATGTTAGCACTCTTTGCCTTTTGATTTTGAGTAGTCATCATTCTTGTAATACTAATCATGTTGTGATGCATGCCTCTTCTTTGGAGATGCTTAAAGCTGGAACAAATCTATTATCTAAAAGAAGGGTCTGATTGTTAAGTGCAATGCATACTTTACATTTATTTATTTTTTAAAAAAAGTACTTTACATTTGGTTGCAAGGGCTGAAAGTTGATCCCTAAAGTTGCATTCCACACCTCGCCGCCTAAGTAGGTTCAGATTTGCTTTTCTTCTTTCATTTTCACACACAACATGGCAATGGCACATACATACTGCAGGGGCAGTAATATACAAATCACACACGCATTCCTACAAAGTGGCCCTGTTTGGATCAAACTAGCACTGCTAGAGGCTAGAGGTTAGAGTTAGTTTGAAACTAGCCCAAACTAGCTCTAGCTAAAGAGGTGTTTGGATCTAAGGGCTAGTTTGACAGTAAATACATTTTTCTAATCATTTGTCTCTTTCTAATCACTGTGGGCCCACTTATCACTTTATCTAAACATATCCATGTAAGATCTTGTTTTGAAGGATTTATTGACATAAATTTAATGGTGTAATCAGAATTTAATTTGGTATTTTGGTTTGTGAGTTATAATATTTTTTAGTCACTTAAAAGTGTGGAGGAAGTGGGCCCAGTCAAAACTAGCACAAATAAGCACCTCTTTGGAGGGCTAGTTTTTTTGGGTGTGCTAGTTCCAAAAAACTAGCTCTAGCACTCCTGTTTGGATGCTTTTGTGCTAGTTTGGCTCAAACTAGCACAAACTAGCACTAGCACTTGGATCCAAACAGGGTGTGTGGTGCCGAAAGCTGGACTTGATTCTCTCATTAAAATGGAAAAGGCTAAGCATGTCGTTCAACAACCACGCGGGGGAATCCAGATGGGATCGATTCACATTCCCCGGCCGGTTGCTATATGGTGGCCGCCGCGTGGGACTCGGATTGGGTGCCGTTCCTCTGGCAAGGTGCCGTTCCGCGTGCCTTTCGGTCCTATATCCACCGTTGAAATAGAATCCATTGGCTTAAACAAAAATTTCATCTCTTCTCACGGGCTGGGCCACAAGGACAACTCCCGCACACGCCGTGCCGCCGCTGCCCTCCAGCGCCGCGCGCCGCTGCTGCTCCGCCCGCGTTGGTGCTGCAAGCAGTGCCTTGCGCTGCTGCTGTCCTCCCGCGCCACGCGCCGTTGCGGCAACTCGCGCTGGCAAGGAGAAGATGAAGCTCGCGCTGAACATGAAAGATGGAGCTCAGGCCCGGGGTCCATGGATGAACTCTGCAGCACTACACCGACACCTGGAGGTCCTTGCCGCCATGGAGATGGACTGGCCACGCATGCTGCCACCATGGTTTCAAATGAACCCATCGCATTGACTGTTGCAGCAGGACGGCCCGACTCCTCCAGGCAGTGGGCGGCACAGTGCAGGGGAGACTGGCCCGGCCGCCGGCGAGCGGCGCGACGCGGGAGAACGGCGCGGATACCAGCGCGACGCATGGGAGAATGGCGCGGCTGCCAGCGCGACGCGCGGGAGATCGTGATTCGTGATAGGCAGGCGTGGCTGTCGCCGGGTAGCGGGGGAGACCGGCGCAACGCACGCTCAGATGAGCCGCCGTTCCCGCTCATTTCTAAGGGGAAAAGCTAAAAGATATGATGCGCCGCGGCAGTCAATGGCGCAGCCGAGGGCGCTCGCGGGCTCGCTCCGTTTCCTAGGCCTCCTGAAGCAGCCGGAGTCAGCACGGCCCGCCGCCGCCGCGCCGTTTGAGCTCGACGAGGGTGGTGGTGCCGAGCGCTGCGCCGAGGCAGTCGGAGCCGGTGTGGGTGCCGGCGCCGTGGACGAGGATGGCGGCGGGCGGGGGCGCTGATACAAAGCACGCGGTGCGGGTGTCCAGCGGTTGCGCGAGGCGGTGATGCTAGCGTCGCCCGGCGCGGGAGGCCGGCGGCGGCGGATTCATGGCACACAGCGTGGGAGAAGTGAAGGACCGGTGAACGGCGACCAGAGGGGGGGTGAATGGGAGCCTCAAAATTTCTTTCGAAACTCTTGGTCCTTGGCTCTACAAAGCACCCCAAGAAGCGATACGCAAACTGGTGATGATCACGACCCTATTGCGAGGGTGGATGTTCCCAAGGAACACAAATGATCACCACAAAGCGGAAGAAGCGGTAAAACAATCGGAGCTCAAACGAACGTAGGCCGGAGCGAAGGCCGCAGACTTACGGGAGCCAAGTGCGAAGACCCCAAGCAAAGCAGGAGCAGAGCAAAGGCTGCAGACTCTTGGTAGCCAGGTGCAAAGGTCTCTAGCAAAGTGGGATCAAAGGCTGCAGACTTATGGTAGCCAGGTGCAAAGGGCTCAAGCAGAGCAGAGCAAAGGCTACAGACTCTTGGTAGCCAGGTGCAAAGGCCTTAAGCAAGGCGAGAGCGAAGGGTGCAGACTTGCAGGAGCTGGTTGCAAAGACTACACGCAAAGTCTACAGACTTGCGGGAGTCGAAAGCAGAGACTGCAGATTTGCGGGAGCAGAGGTGTGAAGGCTCTTAGCAAGGCAGACGAAGTGTGTGCAAAGGCTCCGGAAGAAGCAGTCGTAAAGCACACCAAACTAAAACGATCTCGAATCAAAGAAGATACACCGAGAACTAACAGGGGAAGTGAAAACTCGGGAACAACCAAAAATCCATCACAGAAACAAAGACAGTGATTAATCCCGTAGGAAACAAGCGAGACTCGGCGCCCGCTTGCCACACAACTTTGGTTCGAGTACAAATCGTAGATTTGCGTACCTCTCTCTCACCGAGAAACTAGAAGAAGAAACCCTAAAGGAGAAATGCAAAATGAAAGAGGTGGTGGGAGGGAACCCTCACCCTTATTTATAGGGCCTATTACACATTCCCTCTTTGCCCTTGGATACATGAAGAGCCAAACCACTCAGCCAGGGGCATAAGGGTCCAACTCAAGCTTCACTTGATTCGACGGCCACCGCGCCTCCTCACCGGTAGCCTCGCTTCCAAGCGATCTCCCCGATGCCGCCACGTGCCGTCCGTCCGCGTGGGACCTCCGCCCGGGTTTTGAGGCAAAGCCCGGAAAACCCTCCGTCGATGGTTTTGAGGCAAAACCACCAAACCCTCCGCGAGTAGCGTAGCCCATACGCGTCCTCCGCCGTGTACACTTGCGCTCGTCGATGTCCTACCGCCGCCCACCACGGCCGCCACCCGGTCCTCAGTCCTCGATCCAAGCCTCACGTCCGCCCTTCACCGCACCCGGTCCGTCAGCACGGCACGCCCTACTTGATCTTCACCGACCGTCGACCACCGTCTCCGAGCTCGACACCTGCAGACAACATGAGCCAAGAGACACCATTGTTTGACACGTATCCGCGTGCCATCGGTTAGTAAGAACACACGCACACACACACACACACACACACTTTGTGTTGCCATGTTGACAATCACTCAGCACAACGCAGGCTATGGAAAAGCCATGTGTTCGCAATCTCCCCTTGATGAGTGCATTGTCAACACCAACACAAAACTGAGACAACTCATCCAAGTGACCAAAAGCCAAAGAGGAGCTGAAAACAGGTCACTTGCCATGAGCAAAGCAAGATCAAAACTTGGTCCACAAAGACATAGGCAATGGCTCTACGCAACCAAACAAAGCGAAAGCTAACGAAAGCAGTTCAAAAATAGCTCAGAGTGCAACTCCCCCTTGACAAAGGCATCCTCCCCCTTTGTAAATGCTAGACACTCAAGAAGAGGCAAAGGCTCAACACATCTAGCGAAAGCAGTTCAAAAATAGCTCAGAGTGCAACTCCCCCTTGACAAAGGCATCCTCCCCTTTGCAAATGCATCCTCACAAATGAACTCTGGATTTGTGGAATCATTCTCCCCTTGTTGGCAAATGCACTTATCAAGATAGAAGCAAAAGAAACTTCAATTTCTCCTCAAAGCATGCCATGAAAGAGATGCAAAATGCAGAGCTTCAAGAGTATAGCAATCCGAGTACATAAATGCTCTAGCAAGTATGGCAAGTGTGTAGCAAAAAGCACAAGTCAAAGCCAATGCTCAAACTGATCAAGTGAAACGAAATATGATACATAAGCAATTTGATCAGGTGTTGGGCATTTTATAAAAGGTGTTCACCAAAAAGAATAGCACCTAGCACATATAAGCAGGAGATCAAACAAGTGCTAACACATGTATACAAGAGTGAACTACCCCATATAACGGTCACACATCATGTCTCAAAGATACACTTAACAACACTTGTAACTACAACATTGATCGAGTTAAAACAAAGAGTTAACAAGGTTTCATTTAGACATGTGTATACGAGAGGATCAAAAACTCGTCCGTCAAAAAGATTGTTTTTATCATGTTTTTCAACCACGCCGAGTTCATCCCTTAGTGCAAGTGGGAAGCTATCTCGTCACGAGCGGTTGTGGACTAGCACTACAATGCCCAAGTTCATCTCACTCGAATGAATGAGAAGCAATCTCGTGACATTGCCGTGGGACGAAAAGATCCAACTCAAAACTTTTCATCATTTCTTAGCTTAGACATCAAGTTTTAGCACAAGATTATCAAGAGATCCGAGCTAAGTGAATGACTCAAGTAACATGAGACATAGCAACTCAAGCATACACATGAAAGCAACAAGGTTCTCACAAGACCTACACATGCTAGTTGCCATCTCAAAGGTGAACAATTTTCGAGTTGCATCAAGATTTAAACAGTTCACATTAGAAAACAAAGCTTAGCTCATAACATGTAACAAGTGATCGTAGGAAGCCTAAGCCGCAAGCTCCAAGTGACATACACAAGGCATACTAGCAAGAGCATGAATGTAATCAAAACTACTATAGTCATGGAGCTCAACAAAGGTAATATGATACATGATGAAATGCAATATGATACAAAAGTGCAAAAAGAAAGCTAAAAGCAAAAGAAGAAAGCCAAAACCATACTATACAACAAGATACAACTACCCCACTCTAAAAAGGATAGCAAATGCCCAACTCCGCTCTCAAGTGGGCAAACTTGTTAGTAACAAAAGCAAGAAGAGCAAATTGCGAAAACTCACAAGATCGATTGCGTGTTACCGAACAAAATCCTGTGGGGATGGCGTTATCGAATGTGCCGAGGTGCTTCCTTTGATGAAGTCGGCCTCCCCCTCAAGCGTAGCTAAAGTTCCCTCATGTGCAGTTGGTGAAAGCTGAGGAACGTGGTCGTTCGGCCCATATGAAGTCGAGGAAGAAGTACTTGGGCCGTCGACAGAAGTAGTCGTCGCAGGGTCAACTGGGGCAGCCGGTGGAGTCAGTTTGGGATCCTCCCAATCAACATCATCCTACTCCTCCTCCACACAACTACTCTTGCCAATTTCCTCATCACCTGCACATTGAAAAACAAAGAGCCAAACAAGGTGTGGTTTCGTCGAAGATGACTTCATAAGTCTCCATGACATGGTTAGTTTCAAGGCTAAGTTACTCTATAAGTATGTGAATAAGTTGCATAACCGAGAAACATGCCGTCTGAAGATCTAAATTTGAACTTGTCTAAGTTACCTTTCCTCAGAATGAAGCACCTGTAACCAAACACCTAAAAAAGGCTCACTGTGGGCAATTTTCCAAATCGCAGCTCATAGAATGCCTTCTCCATGAAAGCTGAGAAAACAACTGGAGACAAGACACACCAAGTCCAAAAGCAACCACAATCCTAACACATGCTATGATGCACAATGATGATATCAATTTGGAAATAAAAGCATGTAACATGAAACTAGCCGTAAAGACTAAAAACTCGAGTTAGCAAAACATGTCATAGAAATACAAGTAACTATACAAGAACTAGCAATTAGAGAGGATACCTAATGAACATCATACCAACTATACACATTAAAGCACATGATAAAAGCATGGCAAAATGTTCATGAGGATCCCACACTAACATGAAAAGTGGCTAATCCACCAAGATATACACAAAGCTAGCATGGCATATGATACACGTAAAAGGACATGCTAGACTAGAAATAAAAGCATGAAACAAGTAAAATACATGCTAAAACTATACAAGTGAGCAACTAACCAATCAAACTCATACCACAAGTAAGAAAGCTTTAAAGAACAAGGTATGAGTGTATAAGATAGCGCACAAAGTGTAAGTAGTCACCACAATATAACATATCCCTCTTAAAGGCAAGCAAAATAGGTGTAGAGAGCCATCAACACTTGATCACACCAAAAGATCAAGTTCCATCAAGCACATGCTCTCCACCCCACACTCGCATCAAGAATAAGATATGGGATGTGCAAATGGTCCAACACTCGGGTTAGCAAAACGAGAAGGGAACCAAATGTTGACTCATTTGCCCACGAGAAGTATCATCAAAAGCACCATACATGCCATGTCCCAATTGAGTGGAGCGATCACCACGACGAAGAAAACATGGTCCGCTCATTCGTAAGACCGAAAGCCACGGTCACGAGATCCAAGGTCATAAGCAAAACCCGAACCTCGCGGCACGACCACCTCGTGGTCTCACACCTTGAGGCCTAGGTCCTTGAGGTGTTGCACCTCTTGGCCTAGCACCGTGCCTCGGAAATGTGGAGCAAACACACCATGAGTAGAGTTATGGAAAAGCTCATACTCATGCCGCTCATCTCTCTTCCTCCGAAAGCGTAACTCAAACAAGTGACCATCATGGTGACAATAATCACAAGTGATACACCTCTCTCTTGGGTGGTGGTTGATTCACTCTCTCATGGGTATGGGTCACTCTTTGGGTTTGCTTGTTCTTTGGAGGGTTTAATAGAGATGTCGTGAAGTGTGTCAAGCGGGTTCCTTAGGTGGTTTGGTTTTGGAGTCCACACTTGCTTTGGAGGTGAAGCTTTGGGAGGTTCCTCAAACACACCATCTTTCACATTTGGCTTGTTAGGCCGTGGTGGGGTGATTTTGATCAACTTGGGAGTAGTGGAAGGCTTGGTGGATTTTTTAGATGCACTCGACCACCGTGATCACCAACCTTACCAAAAACATTTTCACCCTTCCCACCCGTAGCAAAGCCTAAACCCGTTGTGTCGGTTCCCTCTTGAACCGACTCATCATCATGCCAAGCCGCGGCTCACCGCAAGACAACCAACCGAGCATGGACCGAAGATTTGTGATTTCTTCTTCGGCCCTTTTCTTGTCATGCCTACAAGAGTCCAGCTCTAGCTCCAAAGCCTCACAACAAGCACATCTAGTAACAAGACTAGACTTCTCAAGTAAAGCAATCCTAGCAGTTTTCTCATCTAGCTCGACTTCAAACCATCACAAGATTTGCAAGGACTCACGTAGACAGACCTAGCCTTAACATCATCAAACTCATCTACCAAAGCAACGTATTTGGACCGCACATCGCCTAAGTTTGCCATATGAATGGCACAAGCATCACACTCGCACTCATCGTAGATGTGCACAGACTCCCTAAAAGACTCTAGCTCTTTGACAAAGAAGCTCCCACTTAGCCTTGAACTCTTTTCTCTCACGAGCAAAGACGCTTAAGCAAAGCATCTTGACTAAGCAAAGTGGTAGTCAAGTTATCAACCTCAAGAAGAAGGGACTCAAGATTTTGTTCTACCTCGTGCTCGGTGTCGTCGTTCTTCTCAATGCTTGGGGTAGACTCGTCGAGTGCCATGGTGCAAAGAGCCTCCAAGCTTGGAGTCGGCGAAGAAGCACAACCCGTTGAACCCGTTCTCGACCTTCCGCTTGGCTTCATCATCGCTTGGGGGTGAGCCGCGGGAGTCGTCGTCGAGATCGCCGAGGGATGCGAGGAAGGCTCGTCGCTTCGCCTTTGCTTCTCCAGTACTTCTTCTTGACAGCCTCCTTGTCAAATCCTCCCTTGTACTTGTACTTGGGTGCGGAGGATTCGTGCTTGTCCTTGCGCTTGCCGTAGTCGCTCTTGTTGTCGGAGTTCTTGTCGGCCTTGGGGCAGTTGGCGATGTAGTGGTCGGGATCTCCACACCCGAAGCAGCCTGGCTTGGTGATACCACGCCGGCGATTCAAACGGTTGTTGTGAAACCGTGAGAACCGGCTAATCACCAAAGCGAGCTCGTCGTCCCCAAAGGCCTCCATCTCGCTCCTCTCGTAGCCGAGACCAAAGACGACAAAGCAAGAGGTAACCGTGAAGGGTTAGCCAAGAACTTGAACCTCCCGTACTTGGGACCAAAGCCATGGTAGGGGCGTACGGATTTCGATCCTCGCCCGCGTCCGGTGGTCAATCTCGGTGGACTTGAGCTTGCAAACGCCTCATCCACGGGAGAGTCTCGTAGCCGGGCGATTCGATGATCGTCGAGACTTTTACTTCCCAAACCCTCCGACCAAGAGCATATAGAAGCTTAAGGGCTCTCTGATGATCATCATAGGGCATCTGAGGGTTGTTTGCCCTCATCTTGTTCACGATGGTTTGAAAGCGAGTGAACAAAGAATCAACGCATTCACCATCGGTTTGAACAAAATTCTCATACTCTCGCTTGTGTGTCTCATAGAGTCTCGGTCTTGACATGGGCAAGACCCTCATGATAGCTCGCAGCCTAGACCGATCTCTCGAGCGCAGAGCACAATCGAAACACGCTCAAATTCCTCCATAGAAAGAGCAGAGAACAAAACAGTTCTGGCAGTATTGTTCGCCTTGTGTTGGTCGATCTGTGTTTGGTTAACACGGGCAGCAAGTACCACGTAGTTCGCATTCTCACAGATCTCCCATACACACGAATCAATCCCTTGGAGATGCGCGGACATGCGTATCTTCCAATAGGGATAGTTCTTGCCATCGAAGTGCGGTGGCTTGCCAAGCCCACGGTTCTCCATACTGTCAAGCCGCTTCGGGGATCACGACCGATTAAGGTGGAGTGATCCTTAACCGGCTCCGATACCAATTGAAGGACCGGTGAACGGCGACCGCAGGGGGTGAATGGGAGCCTCAAAATTTCTTTCGAAACTCTTGGTCCTTGGCTCTACAAAGCACCCCAAGAAGCGATACGCAACCGGTGATGATCACGACCCTATTGCGAGGGTGGATGTTCCCAAGGAACACACGGATCACCACAAAGCGGAAGAAGCGGTAAAACAATCGGAGCTCAAACGAACGTAGGCCGGAGCGAAGGCCGCAGACTTACGGAGCCAAGTGCGAAGACCCCAAGCAAAGCGGAGCGAGCAAAGGCCGCAGACTCTTGGTAGCCAGTGCAAAGGTCTCTAGCAAAGTGGGATCAAAGGTCAGACTTTTGGTAGCCGGAGTGCAAAGGGCTCAAGCGAGCGAGCAAAGGCTACGTACTCTGGTAGCCAGTGCAAAGGCCTTAAGCAAGGCGAGAGCGAAGGGTGCAGACTTGCAGAGCCGGTTGCAAAGACTACACGCAAAGGCTACGTAGACTTGCGGAGTCGAAAGCGAGACCGGCAGATTTAAGGGGAGCAGAGGTGTGAAGGCTCTTAGCAAGGCAGACGAAGTGTGTGCAAAGGCTCCGAAGAAGCAACAGAAAGCACACCAAACTAAAACGATCTCGAATCAAAGAAGATACACCGAGAACTAACAGGGGAAGTGAAAACTGGGAACAACCAAAAATCCATCACAGAAACAAAGACAACTTGATTAATCCCGGAGGAAACAAATAGAGACTCGGCGCTGCGTTTGCAACACAACTTTGGTTCGAGTACAAATCGTAGATTTGCAGACCTCTCTCTCACCAAGAAACTAGAAGAAGAAACCCTAAAGGAGAAATGCAAATGAAAGAGGTGGTGGGGAAGGAACCCTCACCCTTATTTATAGGGCCTATTACACATTCCCTCTTTGCCCTTGGATACATGAAGAGCCAAACCACTCGCCGGGGGGCATATGGGTCCAACTCAAGCTTCACTTGATTCGACGGCCACCGCGCCTCCTCACCGGTAGCCTCGCCTAAGCGATCTCCCCGATGCCGCCACGTGCCGGGTCCGTCCGCGTGGGACCTCCGCCCGGTTTTGAGGCAAAGCCCGGAAAACCTCCGTCGATGGTTTTGAGGCAAAACCACCAAACCTCCGCGAGTAGCGTAGCCCATACGCGTCCCCGCCGTGTACACTTGCGCTCGTCGATGTCCTGCAACCTGCCGCCCACCACGGCTGGCCACCCGGTCCCTCGGTCCTCGATCCAAGCCTCACGTCCGCCCTTCACCGCACCCGGTCCGTCGCCACGGCACGCCCTACTTGATCTTCACCGACCGTCGACCACCGTCTCCGAGCTCGACACCTGCAGACAACATGAGCCAAGAGACACCATTGTTTGACACGTATCCGCATGCCATCGGTTAGTAAGAACACACGCACACACACACACACACACACTTTGTGTTGCCATGTTGACAATCACTCAGCACAACGCAGAGGCTATGGAAAAGCCATGTGTTCGCAAGAAGGAAAAAAATTCTCCTAGGAACGCGCAGCCGTCAGATGGCATTTTAACGCTGGATAGAAGGCCGCAAGGTACATGGTGCCGTGCCGAAGGAACGGTACTGAATCTGAATCCGGCCGCGTGATGCCCAAAACCTGGCATAAATTAGTTCCAATATGACTCACTTTGATGCAAAACCTTGAACACCAGCCACGTGATTCACCAATATATCGATCTATCTATATAAAGTTTTATCCGATAAATACACGCCCACCATTTCACATAGAATGATTTGGAAGTTAAAAATACCTCTAAAATCAAAATCTTTCTTTGGTTCTTACAAAAGGGTGTCGTTTTAACTAAAGACAACATTGCTAAGAAAAATTGGAAAGGGAGTCAGAAATGTATCTGTTGCAATGGGAATGAAAATATTCAACATTTATTCCTAGATTACCCCCTTACCAAAATGATTTGGAGGATTATCTTCTTTGCTACTAAGCTAACCCCACCTAGTTCAATCAACCACATATTTGGAAGTTGGCTTACTAATCAATATAAAAAGATTAGAAAATTGATTTGGGTGGGGTGGCTGCAATGTGC